>JAVQJG010082671.1:0-19817 GCA_036024015.1 Craterocephalus amniculus | reverse complement strand
TATATATATATATATATATATATATATATATATAATCCTATCAATTTTCTCTAAGCACACCTAAAACGAGAGCATTGTTCCAAAGTGCTGTTGAAAGAATGAAACAGCAATAAAATATTAAATGAATGTTCAAATTCTATGTTAAAAAATAATGCATTAATTCTTCAAATGCTATTTCCTTTATAACAGCAAAAATACTGAACACAACTTTTAAAAAAGCCATTCATATTTTTTAATTGGAAAATATTTGTGATGCTGTGCATTGCTGTGGGAGTCTGAAAACTTTTTTCCACCACTGTATTTATAGAGAGAGATAAACAGATATACATTTTCCCAATTGTGAATCTTTTGCCAATCAGTCAGAGTTGTCACCCATGTTTTCTTAAAAGTGAAAAGAATCATCTTGGTTGAACCATTTCAGAAAATTACTCTATGCTTTAGTAATTGTAATTGGTTTATTTGAAAGGGGACAATGCAATTTCATAAAACACATGATTACATGGTTGAAAAAGCCAGAATTAGCCAGAAAGCGAGTTTTCATCTGGCCAGTGCTCTACTCTGTTATTTTTCATCTTTAGCTTAAATTGTTTTTAAAATGAAAAGTTTTTCTTTTTTTTTTTAGTTTGTTAAACTGTCTGCGCTATTGTGTTTCTTTTTCTGTCAAACCGAGCTGTAGCAGTGTGAGTTCACACATATCGCCACTTCACAGTGAGAGCACATTTTCCACAGCCACAGGGAATAATAGCCATTAAAATTATCACTGTTACCGAATATAAATAGTCTGTTAATAAGAGCAAATGAGTGAATGTTATTATTTTTGCTGTAATGGAAAAAGATGTCATAACATCATAAATCTGAAGCATCAGCAGGAACTTTCAGTATGTCTGAGAAAACTAATTTATTCAAACATGAAAGGCAGGATGTATTAGTGTCAGCAAGCTCAGGCTTATAAAAATGCATTTCTTTTTATTTCCTAATGGATTACACTTCTGAACAATCCGGACAGGCCAATCACATGCAGGGATTAGTATAATGCAAGCCATTTCAAATAACCTATTCTTTTTATTCACCATGTAAATGTATTTGGGCTATATGTTTTTTTCTCTCTTCACTTCACTGCTCAGGCTTCTTTTGGAAAATTCTTTTTTGAAGTTGGGTACGCCGCTCTAACCTCGCTCTGTTGTGATGTTTTCCCCGGCTTAGCTCTTCCTCCAAACCACTTCCAAGTGACGGTTCTGAGCACAGAAGCATCAAAGCGGTGCAAGCTGGCTGGAGAGTATTTAGTGTCCCCCGACGTAGAGGCTCTGGTTCTGTCCACCATCAGCAGTGGTGTCGTCTACCGCTGGCCGTACAGGCTCTTACGTAAATTTGGACAAGTTGAGGTAAAATTCTAAAGATTTCCATCATAAAAAGAAGAACTGGGAGATAAACTCAACACATTTCTGATGTTCTTACCTTAAACAGTGAACTGCTGGTTGAAAACACTGTAAATACATTTTCCAAAGGCAATGAAATCTGCTTTTCCTTTATTGTAAAGCTCACTAATGCAATCTTTACAATTTATTAACATGTCATAACTACTTTACAGAGGGGCAATTTTGTGTTTGAATGCAGGGCGGATTCAGCATTGAAGCAGGCCGTCGCTGCGACTCAGGGGAAGGAGTGTTCATCTTCCTCACGCGAAACGGCCCGGAGATCTTCCAGGCTATCGTCAAGCAGTGTTCGCTGGAGAAGGAGCGCAGTGTGAAGCAGCGTAGTGCCAGCAGACAGTCCTTATATGAAACATCTCCTCCCAGTCCTCCCAGAAATGTTGTCCTCCCAGTCCAAACCAGCCGGCCGCCTCCTCTTCCTGTCTACAACCCTACCGACATAGAAGACAAGTCTGCCTGCCTCTACTCTGAAATTAAAGACCCCTCAATAAAGAATTCAGATCATTTGTTTCTTTTTGAACCCGCTGTCTATCATGGCAAGGAGGCAGTGGTTGAGGAAGAGGAAGAGGAAGAAGCGGATGAAATATGTTATTCCCTGGAAGCTATCCAGCTGGAAGAGGTCACGGAGGACAATCTTTACTACAACCTGAGGAAAAAAACACCTCCTTCGACAAGTAAAATTGAGGCGGCTGCTTTGGATTGCATGTATTCTGAAGTGAGAAAATGTGATTTTTCCTCAGATCCCAATGCTTTCTCCTCAATCCTACCCCATCCCCCTCCCTTCATGCTCACCAAATCAAATGAGTGGGACCATCCAAAGTGCCAAAGCCCACATCTGCCCCCAGTGGACGACGACGACGAGGAGCTGGAGTACAGCACACAGGTTCTGGATGAAGATGAAACGAGGGAGACGGAGGGCTACAGCTCTGCTGTTTGCATCAACCCCGCAGAGGCTCACGGCACTTTTAAAAAGAGGCTGGCGGCAATTATTTCTAAGGACCTGGCCAAGTTCCAGCCACCTCTTCCCTTTGGACCAGGCAGCGCTGCTTTTCCTCAGTAGGCTGAGAGTTAACAGACTGTATGGAGCAATTTCAGCAATGATAAACTGTCATAAAGATTTCTTTTGTTTGTTTTTTAAGAATTGCTGTAAATTCCCACCCTGAAAGTGCACAATAGGCAACTTGTGCTTGTATTTGTTTGT
The DNA here is from genome assembly GCA_036024015.1 of Craterocephalus amniculus. Taxonomy (NCBI): domain Eukaryota; kingdom Metazoa; phylum Chordata; class Actinopteri; order Atheriniformes; family Atherinidae; genus Craterocephalus; species Craterocephalus amniculus. The sequence goes on along the minus strand of JAVQJG010082671.1, from coordinate 17,186 downwards.
TTAATGCGTCTGGAAGTCATGATCTTTGTGAGGACTGCAGCTACAAAAAAGGTTTATTTTGTTTTGTATTTATAAATCAGCTCTTATATAGTCATATAGCTAAGCTTTCTGTCACACTGCTAAGCTGTTTCATGACAGAAAGGCTTTGAAAAGGTCATGTCTCTTTATTGCATGTAAGAGATGAAATAGCATCTTTGGAGATGGGGGGGGGGGGCAAAATGATCACTTCTCATATACTACTCACAAAGATAGGAATATTCAACTTCTGGGTTGAATTTACAGAAAATGTTAAACTTCATGCCACACTGATATATGTGATGAATTTTGTGCATTTGAATAGAATTGTGCAACAGAAATTCATTAGTCTCAAACAATTTAGTGAAATAAAAACCAGTGGTGGGAATACAATGACATGTTTAATTAAGGCTGATTTCCAAATGTGAACAGTATGATGAAGATAACTGATGACGAAGGACAAGTTGTCATTGAACCAGAACATTTAGAGGCCGATTCATGGTTCAGACACCTTTTCTTGTCCGTCACCTTCAATAGAACCACTTGTTGTGCAATTACTTCTTAAACATTGATGAGTTTTACATGTACCTTCAAAAATCTAGAAAACATACTAATTTAATTTACCTGTAAAGTTTATAGTGAATTTAGGGTTTTCAGACATCATACAAAAAGCTGAATATCCCTAACTTTTCTGAGTAGTGTATAAATCAACAGCTGGGCTTTGGAGTGTGAATATGTTCTGATGATAGTGATACATACAAAAATAACTTCAAATGAACACTCATGTCTTAAGTAAATCTTTATTGTATCAAAAACATCCCTCATAAAATACCCCTTAACTATCCATAAATAGAAAAATACTTTATTTATTAAAAATAAGATCTAAAATCCAACTTATGACACAAGAAATGCCAGAAGTTATTGTTCAGGACCTTAAAGTGCAAACAAAGGCCTACAGTAGTGAACATCAGCAAGAAAACGAAGTTCTCTGAGGATGCAGCTGTTTTTTTTTTCTTTTATCTTCCATCAGTCAGAGCAACAACTAATCTATCAATAAAGACCGAAACATGTGCGTGGAACTTTCTTGCATGTCTGTTGTCTGCTCTCATAAACATCTGGGGATCAGTTAGGTCAGTGGTAATCGTTTTCTGTCAGCTGTCTCCCAATCTGACCATCCTCCATGTCGCTGAGATGCGAGGATTCTCCATCGCTGCTGTGGGAGGACATCCCTGATTTATTAGACTCCGAGTCCGATGTAGCTCCGAGAATGATCACCTGATTGATGGAAGCAGGTGGGTCTCGCGACTGCTGCTCTTGGCCCAGCTCGGGGGTTTGTGGCCGGAGAGAGTGGATCAGGCTCCTCCTGCAGGTCTTCTCCGCAGACCCTGAACGGGGACTCCTGCACTCTGGGTGAACCACCCCGGAAAGGAGCTCAGACAACTCTGTGATGTAAATCTGCGCCATTTGCAGGGTGTCATATTTGGATAACTTTTTCTCATTTTCCATGGACGGAATGACGCTCCGCAGCTCATCAAACGCTTTGTTTAGGCCGTGCATCCTCCTCCTCTCCCTGGCGTTGGCTGCGACGCGTCTGTGTCTCTGAGGTCCGAATCTGCTCTGTTTGCCTCCTTCAGATGCCTTCCCGGGGCCCGTGTCTGTCATGCCTGCGGTAGACATGCAGTCGTGGAGTTTATTCACTGGCACAAGTTCCTCCAGTGACATTCCTCCGTCTACAGCTGCGTGCGCTTCTCTCCTTGAGAACGCTCGGATTGAATTAGTAGAAATCCAGGCTTTGGAGTTGATGTGAGCCAAGTTGCGCGGCTGCAGCAGGGCGAAGTCCTCCGGGTACTCCGGCCAGCTGGAAAGCTCCGTTTTTGCAGCCATTGCTCTGAAGGCCCGTTGTCGTTCACAGCAGCAAAAGGTCGCACACAAGACTTTGGCTGATGTCTTCGTCTCTGAAGCGGTTTGCATTGCGCCAACAATTTATAGAGCCTCCCTTCAGTCACCTTGCTGTCACTCCCTGCCTGACAGCCCAGCAGCCTCAGGAGGCAGCAGTCTCTGACCCTGTCAAAGAACAATTAGACAAAGCTCGAGGTTTTTCTCTCCTTTTGTGCATTGTAACTCAATCACGACCTTGTTGTTATCCTCACACACAGGGGAGGCAAATATTAATCATTTAAGAGCGTGGGGTGCACTGACGCGCTTTATAGGGGAAAGAGGATGATTATAATCCTATAACAATTTCCATAAATGAATGTGGTATATGTCTCCAATAAATATGCCAGAAACTGTTATTATTTATTTGTTTATTTTTTTTGTTTCAGCTAAAAGGTTTCTGAGCTTTCTCTGTAATATTGATCCTAGGTAATAAGGCTCAGGTATGTCCGTGCAGGTGGAAAATGAAGTTTAACTTCTTTCTCATCAGCAAACTGACTTCATAATTGGCTCTGGCCCCTCGGAGATCTGGAATCCAGCCACAGGCGAAAGTTTGTTCCCAAACAAACAGTAAAATATGACCAATATCTCCCTGATTATTTGCAGAAGAATAATAAAACGGACAGGTGGGAGTCAAGGCTTGGGACACACCTGTCTATAGCAGAGCCATTATAACTGATAAGTCGACTCAAGGCAATATATGAATCATTTAGCAAGAAGGAGAACAAGGATATGCCATTATGGTGGGGAGGGGTGCTGGGGGTTAAATTATTTATCCTGCATTGTTTTTGTTGATGCTCCAAGACGAAGAAAAGCTTCTTTTCCTTTTAAAGGCTAAGGAAGATAAATTAAAGGCTACAAATTTTGGTAATAGTCACGTGGTCTCTGCACCGTGCCTATCAGCTGGTGTCCCTTGGCACCTCACACGAGCCGCACACCTCTGGTGCAGAGAGTGGTCCCCACGCCTCCCATATGCTGCCCACGACAACAACCCGAGCTTTAAGGCTGACACTCAAGAGCTAATCACTCATTAGGGCGTCAATTACAGGAGAGGAGCAACTCCAGCACCCAGCACAGATCTGTCCGCCGGGAGATCTAAGAGCCAGTCGCCCCCCACACCACCCCCTTTACCCCTCCTCTTACTGTCTCTGAGTTTGTGTGTGTTTGTAGAGACAGTCGGGGTCGAGCACTGGTAAAGAAAATCACCATGACCTGCCTCGCCGCCAGCAGTTTAATGAGGCCTGGTCTTAGTTGAATAAATCGGCACGTTCTCCGTCCCGGGGTGTCCATTCTGTTTTTTCTTATTCTTTTTTTTTGGAGGCTGCATGAATATTTCATTCCTTCAACTCCACTGCCAGCGCAACAGCCTGTAACCCTGCATGCAGGCTTTAAAAAATGCGGCTACACTTCCCATCTGGTGCGGGGCGTGAGCGGAGGAGTGGCAGCGGACGGCGAGGAGGTGTGAGGAACATTTCTGAGGTCAACTTCTGACCCCCCGACAGACAGGCTGAGTGGGGGGGCAGACTTCAGTCTATACTGGAGTAAACTGTTTGTTAGTGCACCTCTTTAGTGTGAATCATTATGATAGCAAAGTACAAGACAGTAGGAAACAGGAAAAAAGGGGGGCAAAATCCCAGGAATTTCTGCTTGTGCAGCTGTTTTTACTGTCAGAATGTGTAGATTAAACTGAATGCCTAGAAATATGCACAAAAAGTTTCTGTTATCATTATTATTATTATTATTACATTGTCAGCTAATTAAGTTTACATTAATGCCGCTCTGTAAAGCTGCTCTGTGTACAACCAAATATTTAGTTAATAATATAAAGAATTAACAAACTTCAGCTATCAATAGATTTGTATGGTTTAGAAAATAAATTAAATTTGCTGAGACATTGCCCTGGGAAATGAACGGTGCTATGTCTAGCAAAAACCAACAGTCTGTCACAGAAAAAAATAGGCTACATCATTAAAAACTGTGTTTCCATGGTATCTTATCACTTTCCTAAGATAATTAGGGTTTTATTATCTCAGAACGAACACATTTTCCAACTGGTTCCCAAACATTTTGAACCACGGCCCCCAAGATGACATAGGCCTTTATTGGTATTCGTGACCCTAATATATGGGTCATCCTGCAGGATCCTGTAAATATAAGGCTTGAAAACAGTTTATCTTCATAAATAAGGACAATTAATCTGCATTTATACATTTTTTGTTAAAGAAGGTGTTAAATTTAGATTTATTTCTTTATTAATGGTTTAATTGTGACAGCTGTGATAAAAATCCCAATTTTTTTGGCATATATGCATTTCTGGTGACCCGTTGAAATGATTTCACAACCCACTTGTGGGTCCCGACCTAAGTTAGGGAACCATTGATTTAGCCTATATTTGCCTTTGGTCAAATACATGGTAGCTACCATGTTCTAACCGTGCTGCTATTTTTAATATGCTGGCATGTGAGGTAAGAACTCTCTGAGATTTAAAACTACAATACTTGCTTTTTTAAAAAGAGATAATAGAGTGTCATTTGGAATAAGTAACACCTTAAAAGGCACAAAGAAGAATACTGTAAGTTCCCTGTAGTGTAGTCATTGCAACTACTTGCTCACAGGAAGTATCCCAGCATTACAGGTGTTACACACTTTACTGTAACACCACTTTGTGCTACTAGATGGGACATGAGTACTGAGCTGCCTGTGGCTGGTAGGTGAATTACCAAGAGGAAAAGCGACGACTTAACAAAGATTTCTTTGTGCCAAAAAAGGAAAAATCAGTAAATGAAAAGGCCTGCAGGGTGAATTTTTGTGTAATGATTGTTCTAAGATACCTTGAATTCAAATATTGTTAAATGAAATATAGCCTTCTTATTCTAGAAGTAAATTGTTATAAATATCAACACACGATAATGAAACATGTTAATGTAGCTCAGTCAGTATCAGCAAAATTAGGATATGCTTCTTTTAAATTAACTGTTGACTGTTTACTTGCCATTCTATATGATTTTTCATTTTAGTCATCACCTGGTTAAAAAAAGACTTGTAAATAGAAATAAGATGTCAACAGGAAATGGAAACACATATTTTATATTTTTATATGTACATATCTTTTATATGCTGCCCTCTTGTGGTGATAATGAAAACCAAATACATTCTTTACCATGTGCTCCTACAAAAGATATGGCCAAACACCTGCAAACACCATTAATAATACTATTACCACATTGCAAACCAACTTGGTTGCACAAATTTGCTCAGCAATTTCATAACTGAGTTGACTGCCAAAAGTTTTCACAATCTCCCACCAACTTGGCAACTGGAGAGGCACAGATGAGCTGCCCCATGATGTTTGTGATGGAACCTGGCATCTGTCCCAGCACTTTATTTCCTGACCCTTAATTACTCAAGTCCTGATCAGCCAACCACAGTGGCACCTGCTTGTGTCAACAAGAGCTTCCATGACTGCTGTTCAACTGTTATCAACCACTTTAATGGCTGTAATCACTATAGGTGGTCAGAAGTGGAAAGTAATGCCACCATACTCGTTCAGTTTGATCTGTGTTTTTTTTCTTCTGTTTTTTTCTGTTCCTCATATGCTGGTTATAAAGATATTGAGAGTAATTTCGAAAACACTGTGTGATCAATTATATTTCTGGTGAATTAAGCATTCTTAATATTTCTCAAGGGGCACCTTCAAATCTTCTCAGTTACACCCCTGTGGAGTTACAGAGGCTCCAAGCAATCTATAATCAATTCAGCTATTTAAAAAAAGGCTTTGCTTTGATATGTCCTGTTTCTGTTAACAGCATGGAAATAAAGCCATTATAGCTTCAATTATTACTCTAACACTATTACTAATTTCATCCAGATTTTTATTGAAACTTTACTTGGAAAGAAATAGGCGCTGAAAGCCAATCTTTCCCTAAAATACTAACTTATAAAGTTCCAGGTTTTTCTGTAATTACATGCAGTTTTCAGGAAGTGTCTAGCAATAATGAGTTTTATTATTAAACATGCTTTGAGCCCACATAATCTTATCCATCTACCCTGTATAGATCAGTGGCTAATATTTAACAAAGGTATGGAGGTATATTAAAAACCCAGCTTCGACAAACTGAGTAGGATTTCCTAACTCAGCCATCGTTTTGTTTTGTGTTCATTTTAAAGACTTGCGTTTCCTTACAAAATGTTCACACACGGTGCATCAGGAACAGAGAACCTCTTGATGTTGGAAACAGTCCACAGCCTGCAATTATCATATCCCACCCGAAGCTACGGAGGTGGTTCTAGTGAGCACAGAGAAAAAGCTTAATGCCCGGGTTTCAGACACAAATTAGGGCAATTAGCGGCCTCATTAATTTGAGAAGGAAGTATTTCTCGTTACAGAAACGGTTCATTAAGTCAGTGTTATCTGTAGCAGAGGGCTAATTGATTAAGTCAGAAAAGGACATTAAGGAGAGCATATAACTTTTACAAAATTATTATTCGTGTATCTGCCATTTGGGCGACAATGAAGAGACAATCTGATGATGTAATGAAACTCCCGGGCGTCACAGCGGTCAGTGAGCTCTGTGACTGTGTTCTGTGGCGCGGTAGGAAACGTCGCGATACTTGAGGCTGATGCAGACTGCAGCGTTTCATTCAGTAGCCCAGTGAGGACACAACAAAGCATCCAGTCAGACCTGCTCCATTAACCACAGGGGTTAGATACCTTTTATGTGACACGTGCCTGACAGAGACATACAATTATGCACCTGCTTTGATCAGGTTGAGCTTTAGTAGCTTTTTTGACATCTACATAAAACGTATAGCTATTGCTATAGTTATTAATACATGATAATTATGTTTTAGATATTTGGCTTTAATGTTTAATTTAACTTTACAGTGTGCATTCAGAGAATTTTGTCTCCTATAGCCTGAATGTAGTTTGAATTTTCTTCTTTGCAGCCATTGTAGATCTTGATTTCTTCTCACTATCTTTTTATGGAAGTCTTTTCTCTCATATTAATTATTTGCTTTTCTAATATGTAGTTTGGTAAAATTAGAGGAAAGAAATTCTTGACCTGGATCTACACATAATTTGCTTAATTTGAAATGCAAAGCTTGAACATTTTCCTGGGTAATATCAATAATCTATTACAAATTTGCCTTTTTTTGCCTTATTTTTGCACAAGAAGCAAAAAGAAAAAGAAAAAGAAAAGAAAAAAACATAGTTTCCTGTGAAAATAGCCCACTCTGTGGTGTAGTGCCATAGCCATTAGAGTGCACCTTAGCACCTCCTTTCAACACATCATTTTATAAAAGCTCTTTTTTATATATATATTAAACTTTTGAACTGCCTATAGCCTTCAAGGAGTTGCTTTAATACAGTATACCAACCGTAGGCTCATTCAACCATTAAAACTTCCTGTATGAGAACACAAAAGGTAGTTTTGAGTTGTGTTTTTTTCATGTAGCAGCACACCATATGGCAGATAGGCAAATGTGGAGTAGGCTGTAAAGGCCCAGTCCATCAAAAGAAGAAGAAAGGCTTCCAGACACTTGAGCTTGAGGGACTCTGAAAGCTGTCAGCGGTGGATAGACACTTATTATCCATTATACACTCAATGGGTGCAGGCTTTTGTGCTGGCAATAACATCATTATATGGGTTTTTGATGGACAGACAGGCATGCGTGAACTTAAACATCTTTGGTCCAAATCCATTTTCATCATGAAGACCTTTACCAAATATCCATAGGTCACCATAAACGTCCTTATTTTGTTTTCATGTATTTTTTTGGCAACATGAGTCACATACAGTAACAGAACCAGAAATTAAAACACTCTTTCTTCCTGTTTAAGAAAGACATTTTTTTAGTTTTGGTCACACTGTCAGAGAGGTGGAGTAACAATCTGCTGATTTTGGAGCTGTTGTTGTTGGTGTTTCAGTACTGGAAGATTAATCTGTGAAGTGTTTCTAATATTTTCACCCTTCACATTTCTAAAAGAAGTGGACATATGGGTGTCTATGAGCTGACTGGCCTCTGGACACAGACACACAAACAACAACAAACAACATGGATACTTTATGAGCCCCTTTGAGGCTGTTATGTGTCTCTGTGGTCTAGTTGCAGGGGTTCTGTATACCTTTCTGTACATTTTATGTCTTCTGAAAAAAAAAAAAATTAATCTTCTTTTTGTTGTTTTTCATCTTTTCTGGTAATTTCTGTAGTTTGTTTTTAGATTAAAATATCATTGTTACAAGCCATTTTACATTTCTATTTTTTATTTGTTGTTTATTATGTTGTTTGAAGTATAGTTTGTTGTTGTCAGTTTGTGTCTCTTTGTTATTGTTTTGTCATTTTACATTGTTTGTCCTTTTTGAATTTTTTTGGTTTTTTTTGGAATCATTTGCATTATTTGCCATTGTTCTGTTTTTCAATGAGCTAATTTGACTGACGACCAGGAAACGGTGCCCCAGACTCTGGGCTGAGGGACTCCCTGCCTCCTTGGGCCTCTGATCTTGTGCCATGTAGGCTCATTGACTTGTTCAGTTTTGACAAAGGGTATGCATTTTAAGACATGTGTTGTTTAGTGAAAACGTGTTGTCTTCATTACACTTAATCCACATCACATTAGTTTATACATTCAAGCTTAATTCTTCCAGTTGCTCATCAATTTAAACTCTCTAACACTCAGTCATGTAAACATTAGAAATATTTCCAATCTGTTTGTGTTAAAAACACATGATTGTGGGAAAAGATGTTTCCTCTACTATATGTATATGTTTGTCCAATCATTTTCATTTTTAGGGTTGCTTAAAAATATCAACAAAGAACATACTTGACAACTGCAAAGGTATAAAATGTCATATCTTCACATGTGCTAATAAGATATCCTATAATATGTGTGCATGCAAACTATATGTAGGCTTTAGGGGTAGAAGGCAAGCATAAAGTGTACCACCAGATGGAGACATACCACAGACAGTCATGACATTAATGAAGTGAAGTGAGGGTGGGTTCATTATTCAGTCAGAGGAACACCAAAACACATTTACAAGCTGCCAGTCAGGCACAAATCCTGCTGGAGATAGACAACTGCAGGTGATATATCGGGTGGAATAAGTGACAGTGAGGAATCGGAAACACTGAGGGTAGAAAAGTGTATCATCACATGTACCTGCCCACAAAACTGTGATCATATCCTCAGAAAACAAAACAAAGCTTTCTTTATTGTCATTCGTGGAAGGGCATCGCCGTGTTTTCATGTCCTTTTAATCATCAAGAACAAGTTACCGGATGAGAAGTGCAGCAGGAGAAGTGCAGGCGTCGGTAGAGAGCAGTAGTGCTCTGTGCTTCAAGCTGACCGGGGCACCATGCGGCTGCTCGTCAGTTAAGATGAGCAACACTTTGTCCACTGACCTCTTTGACCTTGCAGACTGAATTAAACGTGCTGCACGAAGCGAGAGCTGTTATGAAGTCATGTGACCATCTCAGACTAAAGGCAGGCTGTTTTCACTAAGTGATCCTTTAAAAGTGCATGACCTTCAGTGTCTTTACTGTCTGCAGAGTCAGTGCAGCATGTTGGAAATCAACGTGGATTGCTTGCATCTTCCTTGACATCTTCTTTGATTTGATGTCCCCATGTGTCTATGAGTTAAGATGTTTAGAAATCAAAGTGTTTCTCCAAAGTCCAGCACAGTGACAAGAGATCGGGTTATATGAGAAGTGGCTGTCAGTTTACAAAAAGAAAAAAAGAAAAACTAATCATGATGTATTTCATGATCACAGTGAGAGGGTTAGTTCAGCAAGATTATTTCATTTGATGGAGAGTGACAGCCACAACCAACTGCAATTATAATCATGCAATTGGTCTAATTTGGCAGTAAAAATTATTCATCAACCTTCAATATGGATTTTCTATGGTCAATAAATGTAATTGGATTGGAAATCATTAATTTATTTGTTTAACTGACAACTAAGGGGATTCAAAACCTGCAGCCTTTTCCTCTATATTCGTAGTTTAGAGTCATGACAGCATGAATGATGCCCATTAATGCACCTGGCATGTAAGCAAGAAAATCTGTGGAAATGAGTGACAGTGAGAGAAAAAGCTTTGAACCTTGTGTCCAGCTATGTGAGGAGGTTCGTTTACATAACCTTCATTGTGAAAAGAGCAATGCACTGCACTTGCCAGCTAATTGTTCACACGAAGAGGCTCTGGAGGGGTGTGATCTCTCCTTTTAAAGCATTGCTTTAGTATGCTGGGGTGTGATTTAGGGGTGGCAAAGACTGAGAAATGCAGGAAGGCAGAGAGAGCATGAGGCTGCCTACAGTGGAGCACACCTTAATCTGAGCAGAGCTGATTTGCAGTTATAATCCCTCAGTGATTTCCATCTGAAATGTGAGCTGGTGGGGATGCCAGAGGATTTGTAAACGCACCCGGTGTCCATCCTTACTGTCTTCTCCTTGGTCAAGTTAAATTTAAGTTTCATTAATTAGCCTGTATCCACTTCATCCTGCATACTGGAGTTAAAGTAAACGGAAATCATTGGCACCTCGTCTTCTGTTGAGATGTGTGCAGCAGAGTGTATGTGATGGTAGCTATCCAGGGAATGTGTCATATAGCGTATTGGCAATGTGAAGGAGAGATGGATGAGACTGGCAAGGCAGAGGTGAGAGGTGAGTAAGAGAGAAAAAGGGGGAGACTTGTAGGAGCCAGAGCATGGAGGCGGGAGGAGGTGGAAGCTCCTGCTTAGGAAGTGAGGTGTAAAGCATGTGTTATTCCTTTGATAGCTCAATTGCATGCATGAACGACACTACCGTTCTTTATCATATAGCTTAATGTCAGTTTTAAATTAGATCAATTTCTTGGGCTGTGCATTATGTCTTTACTTTAAAGTGGACCTGATATAATCATTCTCAGGATTTAAAATCGTAATCTCAGGTTTAATTAGCTTTGTAGCCATCATTACTTGAAATAGGCTGTAATTTTCTCAGAATGCAGGCAAACTTTCTCTTCTCATTGATCAAATTCCTGGTGGTAGTGGTGGTCACTAATGAATGAGCACAACCTTTCAGGAAGTCACCATAGCTCATAAATGAGGGGAACCTTTTCACAAATATGCTATGTATTTCAAACATAAAAATGCTTCAAATCCAGCCAGAAATGGAGCCAGAAATGGAGCTACAATATGAAGGTGAGCAGTGCAACAAACCACCACAGCAAAAAAGTGACAGTCCCTGTTTCACAATCATACTCATCACTTCCAATTCTGAAACATTATGGATTATGCCTTTTTCAGCTCCTCGCTATATATACAATTTTTTTTGTATACTCCCGTGGTAATAGGTGCAGATGTGGGAAGTGTGTTAAAATGCCAACTGTGGCAGGAAACATCTGCAGCCGTGAGCTAAAGGGTAATTATGTTTATGCCTCCTTCACTGCCTTTTCACTCGGTGTACCCATGATGTTTGTAAAATTCATTCGTAGACCTAGTGCCAACACAACACAGATATCTGAAACAGATTTCATTTACCACTTCAGGTTCAAACCTTTTCATGTTGGAACAACCTCAACTTTTAGCTTCAGTCTTCCTGTAAAGCCAGTGTTGTACTGAGCCTTCATAAAACAGCGGCCCATGAAGTGAATTAAACATATCCAAACATTTTCATAACAGTGTTGCTGACCAGGAAAAACAAACTACATCCACTGAGTCAGTATGTCTGAGTCTTTAGAGTTGCTGAAAAGGGCCAACATGCCTTCACAATCACATTTTCTCATGGACATCTTTGAACCAAACACAAAGGGCTCAGAGAGGTAGCCGTGGTTCACATGATTGGTGTGGAACAAAAATTTCACTTTTAAAATGGTCACGGTGGATGTTGTGCATGTTGCAGCTCTCATGGGTGCATGCTCCACCCTGCATTCTGCAGATAAGTCAAAACACTTGAGGAATCATTAGAGTCTTGCTGCTTTATATTTAAAGTAATTAAAGGGCCAAATTTAATTTATATGACTAAATGAGCTGGAGGTGGATGGTTAGCTACAGGAAAAGCACCACTAGCTTTAGTGCTGACTAAAAGATTCTGTATGGATGAACTTAGTAAGAGAAATTTAAATGAATCTTTTGAATATTTTACTGTCCCCCACTGTGGCTGCAACAAACATGTGGAAAATTTAGCAAATCATCAACTACACATTTGCTCCGTACAAAAACATTATAAAAATTGTATGGCTCCTAAGAGATCTACATGATACTTTCGAAGAAAATCATGAAATAAATTTTTAATTTGATTAAACAAAATAAAAATACTTTTGGCCACACATGCTTTTCCAGGGGCTTCCTTTCCTCTTAGACCAACAGCAACAACACTGCAACCAAATAACTTGAAATAAGTTGTGCAGCAGCACAAGAAAATCATGGAGATCCAGCAGTGTTGTGTGTTAATTCACATGGCTGCAGAGAGCTCAGCGGCAGTGACGTCATCCTATTCAGGGGCTTCAACCTTGGGTTTACACGGCTCTGCGCCACCCTGCGTTGCCAGAAAATTTCACCCTGGAGCCAGTTTTCACAACTTTGCAAAAGAGGCCAGATTGCAACACAAAAGCTGAGTCTTGCTCTCTCACTGTTGTCCTGTAAACATGGCCTTAGTGTTTTCCCTCTTTTCTTGATTGCATGAAAGCTATTTATGTTCTGAAAAATGTGTGGTGTTATGGTCACTGGTGGGGTCGGGACATGAGGGAGGTGTGTAAATCTTGCCTTTGAAATGCTTGAACTGTCTGTTTTGTCATCCTTAACTTAATGACATAACAACGTAACACATTAGCAAAACGCTTCGTTAATGGGTCAGTATGAGCAGCTGTCACCAAAGCAGCTGTGACCAAATCAGAGCTGACTTAACTGTTCAATACGAGAGGATTTAAGAGATGAGAGCTGAAGCAGTAAAATTCAGTTAAATGGTGACAAGTGTTCCAACAGAAATATTGAGCCTGTTGATGAGCATAATTCAGTTTTATTCAGGCCTGTTGAGATGAATTTCATGTTTGGACATGACTTAGTTCATAATGCCAAGACACATGATAGTTATGCTTATTAACAGCATCCCTTTGTTATTATATCATGTTATCATAGGTAAAAGGTCTGTATTAACCTAGTAGCCTGATATGTGAAAGAAGACAGTCTCTTCAGGGAATATGACAAACTAGATACACAGGAGCTGGAAAAAACAGGCAAAACAAATTCAAATGACATGAGATGCAATACATAAAGTTTATAAAAGTGGCCAGCAAACCAGCAGAGTGGAGTGGAAATCTAGCTGTACCGTGCCTCTTTTGTTTTCCTGCTTTGGGTGAGGCTTGATTTCCCCCACACACTCACTCATTCTCACCAAACATGCTTGAGGAAAAGTCTCCAAGCTTCTAAAACAAACACAAGTTCTGCTTGACAGTAAATTTAAGCTTGACTGGGAAACTGTTGTGCGGTTCGAGGCAAACTCAGAGCTGAGTTGCAAACTCGCCAGAATAAAGAATGAATATTAAAGAAAGAAAAAAGAAAGAAAGAAAGGACGAGGGAGGTGTTGCTGAAAGGATGCCCAACATGCCTGGCATCCCAAGGTCAGGAGCAAAGCCCTCCGGCGGGAAGTGCTGTGAGGAATGGCAATGTCATTCAGAAACCTCCCTCACCTTACCGGCCCTGTCAATTTGCCAACGATAATTAATCTCTCTCCGGTTAAATATAAAGATTGTAAATCACAGCGTGAACCAGCACCATCAGGGGGCCTTCATCTGTCAGCTGCATACCTCAGCCTTTTGTAGGTGGAGCGTTGGCTGAGGCAGCCTACTGGTCCCCCTCATCATTTCTTCCACGGAGGTGTCCTGTAGAGTATCATCAAGGCCCTTGCATGAAAAATCTACTATTTAAAAAACCCACATCTTTACTTCTCAGCAGCACCTTTTAATCAGTTCAATTTTCGTGGTTCATGAAAATGTATAATTTTTTTATGTAGTAGACGAACTAACACATAAAAGTTGCCAGTGTCGGGATACTTGCACAAAATGACTATTTGAGTTTTCTGAACTGGTAAGGAGCACTGCTTTTTATGAAGGAAGATTCCTTGATGAATCTGTTTAGAGCTAAAAGCCTGATGACTGTTAATAAAAGCAGTCTGTTAGCTACTGGAATGTTGTAAATGTGAAACAAAAAGGCTGCTGGAGTCTGATGTTACAATAAACTATCAAATCCACAGATCTGAATATAAATCTCTTTAGTGGTGTCTTTGTCTTCCTGATGAATTAGAGAGATATTTTATGCAAAGAAGATAATAACCAGTTGAATCGATATTTTTCAGTCTACAAGCCGGAAACATTTTCCACATTGAGAAACTTAAAAAGTAATTAAACACAACTGATAAGCTATTTGTAAAGAGGTCTTATTAAAGTAACTTGATAATTGATCTTCTTTAGTGGCTGGTAAATAAACGAGCAGTTTCTCTTCCTTAGATATACAATAAATCACAGCAATGACTCATGTGGTTTCTCAGGATTTAATGTAATATATATCAAAAGTGCAAATTAGATATTGATTTTGATTATGCAAAACCTAGAAATGTGTGGACTGTACTCAAAGTTCCAGTAAAAGTTATTCAGAAATTTGTAAGAAAACATAACTGATAAGAGATGTTACACACTAAACCAAAGTGAAGACCCAGAACCAGCAAGAGGCTCCGTGCTGAGTCTCCTGACATTGGCGATGTCTAAATTAATAAAATAGCACTTGAACACATACAATCTCTCGACGATATCCAGCACAGTCTAGGCTGCTTCTGCAGAAAGGGGCAGTAAAATGTGAGTTAAATAGTGAAGTAAAGAGGGAAATCATGTTGCTAAAAATGTAGAAATGCGATGTCAGTCATCAGTCATGATTGGCTATGGTTACATGACGTTTTTAATTCAGAATTAATAATTCAGAAATAAATAATTCAGAATTAAAATATTTTCCTTCGGGTTTACATGTAAATGCTAAAGCTGCAGTTTGCAACTATTATAAAATTAACGTTTTGTCATATTTTATCAAACTGACACTATGTCCAGATAGCAGTACATGAGACTAGTGATCTGTGAAAAAAAATAGGATCCAGAAGTCCCTCCTACTGCCTCTAGCTAGCGGTTAGCTCTGTCAGGCAGCTCCGTTCCATTCATGTCCGCAGCTATATTTCATCAGATACTGGAAGTTTACTCACTTGAATTGAGCGAATTATTCGTGAAAATGGAGCATATATTCGTGAGCACAGGAAACGCTTATTAGTACATCAAGATTGACTATCTGGAGAGAAAAGGTTTCCACGTTTTGGCGTTCATAAACAACGAATGTGGCAGCCTTGTTATTCTGAGGACTTTGTGAGAGTTTCATTCTTTTACCTGCTTTGGAAGTCTGAAAACCGACTTTTTGGGTCCACCGGATCCTCCAGAGGCGCCGGACACCCGGTGAGTTTCACCATTTCATCCATGAGTTATGTCCGGATGATGCTGCTATCAGGGAAACTCCCTCATCCGATCCCAGTGATGATCCGATGGGAGGATTGGTGCTGCAGATCCCTCCAGGATACCAACTACAGGATCTACAGGATCTACAGGATCGGGAGCAGCAGACAGAGCCTCCATCTGCTCCAGAAGAACGATGCCCGTCATTAAGCTAGCTGACATAGCTCTCCAGATCACCTCTCCAGATCAGACAGACCGATTGAATGCACCTGTCCAAAGTTAGACTTGATTCATAATATAATAACATCATAATAACAACCATTTTTGCTTGAAATGTGAGAAATGTGATTGTGTGTTAGCTAGTTATCTGCATGAATGCTGCCTTTCTTCCTTTGCATTCTTACTGCTGAGCAACAAGTCAGCTCTAAAAAGTTGAGTTGGCAGTAAAAAGACACTAGCAGAGTACAACAGTGGCAGAAACAGTGAAAACAGCAGAAAGGCAGACTTTCTTGGATGCTCCAGACAGCAGTTTTCAGCTTGGTGTTTGAGGGATCTGAGACAATTACTTTAAAATGTAATATTGTATTTGGTCGTTTAACTAACTTCCATCAGAGACGGCTGGCACAGCTTATCATAGTTGGAAAGAGACTGTTCTGGGCTAATGTCCTGCACAGATGCCAAGGTCTGTGACAAACCCTGAACATGTTTCTATTTCTATTTCGTATAGATTCAGATTAGAAAAGAAATCTTCCATAAGTTTGAAAGTGTCTGGTAGTTATGCAACCAATAAGATGACATTATTCAACATACTGGAGACTATATTTTTGAGCTTGTAGATAACTTTGACCTGGTGTTCACTCTGCTTTCTCTGTTAACTTTTGAATAAAATAAAAGAAACACTGTGACGCTGCCGGCCATTGAGGCCTGCAGAATGGTCTGAATGGTTATTATTATATTATCTTAAGTGGCATTAGAAAAGTAAATTTCAAGCTGTTACGCAGGCTGTTCACGGCCAGCGCTGATGGATAATGAGCCTAAAATATTCAGAGAGCAGAGTAACATGTCAGTATTTGGGATTATGTATCCTTCTCTTTCAAAATTACTTGCTATTTTATGGGATATGAGATCAGATTCTGTGAGAGCGAGTATACAATTGTACCCTTTAATTACTTTTATATAATCAATCATTTCTATATGTCCTAGTTTATAACAGTTAATGCACTGTTGCTTTAACTGCACAGCACTTCACTGGAAACATCCCATCCCTTTGGATGTAGCAATATATTGACAATATAAAGATGTTTGTGTGCCTCCAGGAAGTAAACTCTTCCACAGTCTTAGAACAAGCTGTTAGCGAGGCACTGTTGAGCTTGTTAAATGCTTTGCTGAAAGTTCGACACTTAGCCTCTTAGGCTGCATTCAACACCACCAACGGTTACTCAAGTCATGAGGCTGTTTCATGCTGGGCCCCCATGGGTGAGGGAGGAATGACAGGATAGCAGAAGAGACAAACAACAAATGTGGGCACACACAGAGTCACCTTTAAAGTGTATGAGATATCCCTGATGCCAGCGCTGCCATACCGCATGACTAATGCAGCCCGCGAGTCACTGCTTGTCTTCACCGAGTTCCCAAGAGCTGAATTAATTGGCTGTCATCATGGTAGCTCTCATTCTCTTTGTCACACACACACACACACACACACACACACACACACACACACACACACACACACACACACACACACACACACACACAAACATCGCATGAT
>JAVQJG010082667.1:0-40927 GCA_036024015.1 Craterocephalus amniculus | reverse complement strand
TGCACACACACACACATCTTCACACACGTGTATGCACACACACACACACACACACACACACACACACACACATAAATGGCATGATCAAGATATAAATAAACTGCAACAACATGGCATTTAAGTGAAAGGCAGCCATAAACACGCTGTGCAACATGTAATGACAGGTGCTTATACTTAGCACGCCAAACAATATGCCACCTGCACAAAATGCACCTACAACCGAGAGTAAAAGATATGACACATTCTTGTTTGTTTTCATTCGTTCTAAATGTATCCCCGCATAATTGAACACCCACCTGGCTCTTACCAGGTCAGTATCTAGGTAAATATAACGCTGTTTCACTTGTACTGAGGGTAAGTAGCAGAAAGTCTTGCTAATCAAATGCATTAAATAACTTATCATCAGCAGGTGGGAGAATTTCGATCCAACCCAAAGATTTAGTGGTTTGCAGGTCTGGAGAAAACACGTGTTTGTTGGCCGAGCATCAACCTCCGGCTGAGAAATGTGACACCTGTGCAAAGTGCAAAAAATTGCAGTTCACCCTTCATCCTAGGCCACCTTCACAGCAGAAGTAAACATATTTACAGCCTGGTACAAAAAAACACGTTAGGTTTAATAGGTCTGATTTAGTAGGTTTAATTTGTATAGCACATTTTGAGGTTCAAGACAATTCAAAGTGCTTCACATAAAAAAAAGGATTAAGCTTCAGATGAAAAAAGCAAGATAGAACCCTAATAAAATTATGTAAACACATAAAAAACAAATTAAAAGAGATTAAAAGCAAGATAATTTAAAAGATACCTTGTACATTTCATGCATAGGCGCATGAGAACAGAAGTGTTTGTAACCTCGATTTATAAGCTTCTACATTTGGTGAAAGTTTAATCTCTACTGGTAATCTTACCTGGAATTCTTCATAATTAAGGGCGTGTCCTCTTGACTGACAGGTATCAGATATCTGGCAAAAGGAGGCAGAGGGTAGCACAACTACTGTCTTTAGACAGCTTTAGCTAGCTTTATCTACCTTGGTTAGCTGGTCAGCGCCCGTTAGCTCCCATATGCTGTGTGTTACTGTAACTTTAGTTATACAGGCAGCTCAGAGCTTAATGGGTGTCCATCATTCCTCCCCACGCTCACAGCCCCCTCTCAGCGCCTCCTCATTGCCTGATTTTGTGCTTTCCGGGAGTGACAAAGCACGTGACACTGGCAAGGTGGCGAACGTAGGAACCGCCCAATGAGCTTTTTTTCAACTCTTCAGAAGTACGTAGTTCTTTTTTTTTCTCAGACCCAGAAAAGCTCTGCACATGTCTGCTAATTACCTGTTGATTTGAGTCAGGTGTGCTGCAGCAGGGATACCATGAAAACCTGCAGGACACCGGCTCTCCAGGACCAGGAGTGAGGAACACTGGTCTATAGTGTTAAAACAATGCAAGGAAACACATTATGTTCCAACAATTTAGAGTTCCTCCTTCTACAGTGAGAAATATTGTTCACAAGTGGAAAACATCCAAGACAGCTGCCAAACTCCTTAGTGGTAGATGTCTCAGTAAGTTCATCCCACAGTCAGATCATGTGGAAATGAGGAATTGGAAAAAAAATGAAGAGCTGCATCTCAGCCTCTTGAAGCCTCAGCTGGCATGTTAATGAATGTTATAGCAGTACAACCAGAGAAGGACTGAAGTGAATGGCTTTTTTGGAAGGCTCACCAGGAGGAAACCTCTTCACTTCCAAAAGAAGACAGCAGCGCAGTTTAGACTTGCACAAACCAAGAGACTTCTGCAACAATGTCATTTGGACTGAGATTTCACTATTTTGTTGTTCTGCTGTTCATTTGAAGCTGCCGACCTTCCATTTTCTGCACCCTACATATTTTCACCCCTTGTCTCAGATGGACGCTTAGTCAGGCTCCCCCTGCTTCATATATGCAATAATGTTTTCAGACCTGAGAACCAACTGAGAACTTTCCACTTGACTGTAATCAATATTAACAGATGATACTTCAAACAATGAATGCCTAAAGATTTTGATAAAAGCTTGTGGAGTAGTGCAGTATTGGAGCTGACAAAGCTTAACTTTGTTTTGGAGAGATGACCGTCACTTCAACAGAGTTACATGCTGAAGTCTTCTTTTGTTGGTTGTTAATTTATAGGCTATGAAGTACAGTCTTCATGCTAACAGACTACACAGTGCTTTGAGGAGAAAAGATGCTTAAGTCTTCCTTTGATTTTCTCATGAGTATGTGCTCAGGTGTTCCGACGTGGCACCACAACTGGCAAATTCACTTCGGATTAGAAACGTTTTACTCACAGGTGAAATGCAGTCAGGTAGAGGTCTTCAGTGCATGTAAGAGCAAATCTCAATCAACAAGCTTTCAAAGTGAACTGACTACACTGAATAACATGAAATTAGTAGCTTTTAGCAGTGAAGCTCTTTGCAGACGAAGAAGATCGCTGCCGTCAGCTCAGCTGTGACTCACTGAACGGTGCTTTCTCATTCAAAGCACGTTAGAAGACCACCAAAGCCGAGGAAACAATCATACTCTGATAACAGTGTCGCAAATAACAGGCTGCTGAGCTATTAACCTTATGTGCTGAGATTGTGTAGGTTTATTTTTGCACTGAACAGAGCCGACTGTAGCTCAGAATCTCTTGCCATGTGAACAGTGACGCATTAACTGACTGATGTATGCAATGAGGCACATTTCAAGCATTAAGTGGCGCTTAAACGGAATCAGATATATGAAACGTGATAACCTTTTCTGTCAGGATAAATGACATGTTCTCAACAAAAGAAAATAGAAAGTCCAAGAGGTCTTAGTTTATATAAAAGGATGAAAAACAAAACTATGAACAATGTTTAATTTATACGAGAAAATAAAGAGAGTAAGACTCTTCTGGTCTCACTTTATAGCACCTGTTGGATCAGAGCTGTGCAGCACCTCTTGTTTTCCTCATCTAACATGTGCTGCAATACAGCTTTATAGCACACTGAAAATCTAGCAATTTTTTAAAGTTCCTTCCATTTGAACTGTTTTGATTTTCAAATATAGTGTGCCAGAAAAGCCAGTTTTCTCACTTGCTGTTTGCCTGTATTTTTAAACCATAAACAACATTTTTGTTTTCTTAACAGTTTGTTCAGAACGAAAGCAGTGCCATTCCGACCCTCTGCCTTTGCATAATACTGTCTGAGTAGTCATGCAGTGTAATATCTCGTCTGTCTGAAAGGATTTTACCTTTCCTATGACTGAGATCATCAGTCTATTATGCGGAAAACTCCCATCATGCTATGACTGTGATGTGTTGTGATGTGAACAGTGCATTATTTCACACTGAAAGGGCTTTACCGTCTAATGACCTCAGGCATGTTTTACTCCAGTATGTGTGCAGATGTGTGTGTGTGTGTGTGTGTGCGCGCGTGTGTGGAGTAGGGTTTGTTCTGCTTTCCTTTGTCCTCAGAGCTTTCCATTCCACAAGACTCCAGATGTTGTCGTTCGCTCATTTGGGATGAGACGGAGCATTCAGGTGTGTCAGAGATCCTCAATGCAGAGAAGCTGAGCAAAATGGGTGTGTACAGACAGAGAGAACACTTCCCAGTAAAGTTACGATTAGGTTTTGTACAACCATAGCATGCCTCTTCGCTACTTCACTAGGCTGCAGAAGTACAAGTCGGAATCATAATGCTTTTTATGGTTGCAGGCTCTTATAAACTATTTAAAGCAAGAAGGCAATGAGAAAATACTAAACCCACACACACACACACACACAGACACACACACACACACACACACTCACGTCTAGTAATTAAAATACAAATACGGTGCTTGCCTGATTCAACAATGTAAATCTCTGGTTGGCACATTTTTAAAGAAATTATGTGGGTGGTTGAAGTTACCTTTCCCAAGACATAGAACAAGGTTTCTGCCTAAAAAGTAGCAAAGATTATGTTAATCACAGACAATATTTTCCTATGGCACTGTTAGCCCTTTCATGAACTATTAAGAAACTGTTTTTTGGATGGATAATTGACTTCCATAGACATATGAAGTGATACTTTTTATTTGTATATTTTACCTTTTATTTATTGTGTATTTTGATGTTCTATTCAAAATAATCTATTAAATATGCTTTTCATATTTCTACAATATTAATATTCTTTTAAAAATATGGCTGTATCATTTTCTTTTCCTGTTTGTCACAAAATAAAGTTTGCTTATTACAATGTATGTATAAACACATATGAATATTAATTCTATAGCAATTAACAGTGTTTTGCTTGACTCCTTGTCCCCTGAAGCGGCAAAATTACTAATTTCCCATCCCCACCCGTGAATATACTGGAAAACAGCTGTCAAAATGGTGAAATACATGATTACAATGCTGTCATATGTTACTTAGCAAGGAAAAATATTTAAATAGGTGACCACACCCTCATTGTAATTATCACTAACTGAACAGATCATCAGATGTCCTAAAAATTGAATACAAATCTTATCTAAACTTATTGAAGAACAAAAAAGACGATCTTCTTCCCAAAAGCACACTCATATGGGGTATGTGCATGTGCGAACAAAAGGACAAGTAATGCTTTAGTGGTCATGAGAACAGCTGTGTGTAAAGGGTAAACATGCCGTCAATGATGTCCTGATCGGATTGTGAAAGAATGTTTTTAAACCCTGATCGTGGCTTAAATTAACAATCATATTACAGTCAAAACCAGCAGGGAAATGGATAAAGGAAATATAGTGTAATTCTTTTGGAATGTTTTATACTTACATGCAACCATGGAAACCTGAAAATGGCATTCGTGTAGATTATAGTTGAGTTGTAAAAATATTCAAACTCAAATCATGATCTTTTTCATATTCTATAAAGAAAATGTATTTGCCTAACCTGACCATGTTCCGTAGTGTTTTGGGCCACTGAAGGAACAAATATTTGTCCCACTTTTACAACTCACAAACACAGATAGTTCAACTTAGAAGCACTAGTTGGACCTTCCATCCCCCTTCCTTCTCATGCAGAGGCCAAGTATTTTATGCCATTAAATGGGTCTATGTTTTTCTTTTAAGGCATTGTGAAAACAGGAGAGCTATTTCAGAGCATTGCAAATTCTGTTAGCAGAAAACACAGCAGTTCCAACGAAGGGATTTGTGAAAAGATCTTTAAATTGCCTGTTTAAACCTTTTTTCTTTTTCTTTAAAAAAAACAAAACAACAACCTGGAGTTCATTCTCAAACTCACTGAGGAAAGCTCGTTAAGACAGCTGTGGTTTGTGGAAAAAAACACAAGGCATCCAAAAGCTTTAGGTTAACCTGAAATAAATCTGCAGTGATGATTTCTACCTGCACAATATCTGTACACTAAGCACTCTTCGGGGTGGATAAAAACCCAGAACACCACAAATACAAGAAAATCGCCAAAAGTAAAGACAAATATTTGCAAAAGCTCCCTAGATAAGCCATGATCTCTCATAGATAATGTCATGTTGACATAAAAAGGCAAAATAGATTTACGTATATGGGATGTACATCAGGCAAAGAAATAGAACACATTACTGACAGTAAAACATGGAGGTTTCATTATGCTGTGGGCTGTTTTGCAATTTCTAGGTACCTAGTACATAAAATTGATTAAATCAATGTTTAAATCTGATTAGTGCATTTTAGAAGACTAGGCTTGAGAAGATATGAAGTGCACATCCAAAAGCCAAATAAGCAACATGAAACAGATCTTGGTAATTTCTGAATAATTGAAGGCATTATATATGTGTTAAAAGGGTATATTTGTGTTTTCTTTTCCATTTCATGTTACAATTTAAAGAACATTTAAGGATAGTTCTAGCAACATTTTAAGGCAGGTTCTAGTTTTTTTATCCAGAAGTCTGCCCCCTCTGGCGACAAAGTGGAAGGGAGGTCCAAGCTATGAATGGTTGGTTTTTGTTAACCTGCACTGCACTCAGTCTGAGCGCAGAGTTTAACAAGGCACTGCTTGTAATAAATTCAGTTTTGTTGTTTTAATTGACCCTTATGATGCTTTGTCTAATCATATATTCACTTTTCATCATTTTAGCCTCATTATATGACAACTGAGGCTATCTTGAAAAAAATGAAGTCTGTATGAAGACTGAGAAGTGTTGAGGTTCTTCATGGACTTTTACACACACATTTTTTCCACAGAAAGAGATTCCAAGTCTTCATATTTTTAAGTAATGGTAGCTAAGTAACTGCTCAAGCTCGCAGCCTTGGCATCCTTTTCAGAAGTCTCTTCAGTTCTGTTCAGTTATTGTTACCAGGCAACACTTAAAGTGCATCAGAGGGCACTGAGAAGGTTTTTATTCAAGGTGCCTTGCTCAAGGACCTTTCAGTCAACATGACAGGGTCAGTGCACTGTAGCAGCAGATGTGACTCTAGCTAACCTCCAGTAACGAACTGGCAGCTGGAGTGTACCCAGCTCAGGGTGGCAGGGATCAAACTGACAACACTGATAATTGTGTGGCCTTTTTACCTCTTTGCTAACTTGCCTTCTGCTGAGTCCCAGTGCATTAATCCAACTGTTTCTCATCACCACTGCAGATGAAACTGATAACACTTAAGACAAAATGTAATTATAAAACATAATCCCGTTTCCCTGATAGATGACAAATATAAATCCTTCTAATGTGGTTCGCAGATAAAGAAAATCAGCACTTCCATCTCTATTTTTCTGTCCTAATGTAGGATTCAAAGTGCTTTGTGAATGAGAGTGATTTATCCTTATGTCTTTTAGTTGTGAAAGGCAGAGAAATATTATCACATTAACACTTGATTTCCATTTTCCCATGAATAATTTCTTTTCTTTCCCATTTTTTGGGACATTTTTCATCCCTCAGCTCAAATGAAGAAAACTACATCAAACCAGTGATGCGGCTTACCACAAAATTATGATTCACTGTTGAAATGAAACATGAGACATGTCTTAAATATGCCCTCTGGAAATGTTCTTACCAATAGTCCACTGCAATCACACAGCCTGACAAGCAGCTATTTCTATGCTATTATCAGGCAGCGCAGTGACAGCAGTTCAAAGTGTCTGCTGAATATCCTTTATAAATTATTTTTCTGCCATTTGTGCTGTGACAACCGTGCAATGTGAAAATCATTTTAGTTGTTATTCAGAGGGTATTATATTTGACAACAGATTCTAATAAATTAATTCCAGGGAACAGGCGACGGGAAGGTGATAATAGCACATTTCTATTGACAAGGCTCTTATAGTGATCAAAACGCTTCATAATTAACAGTGATGATCCCCCCTGCTTGGCTTTTGTTGGGGTAAAGCAAAATGGAAGGTTGACAGTTATCAGATGACTTCAGATTGATCTAACTCATCCTGCTGTGAGCTGCAACTCAAAAAAAAAAGAAAAAGAAGACTATCTTTGACTTTGAACCTGTTGAGGCAAGGCTTTGCTGATGGCAAAGACAGTCAACAAGAAAACACCTCATTAAGTGACAGTTTTGCTTTATAGTGTGCCACAATAACAGCACTGTCTTGGTTGGAGTTATTAGTAACCCTGTGTTTCTAGCTCAAAATATCCCCCGAAACAGATGCAAATGAGTCAATTCTGCATTCTGATAATTTTCTACAAAAAAAAAAAACAATAAAAAAGAAAATAAAAAAAGGTTAGTGATCAAAAGGAAAAAAGTTGGTAATAATTAAATAACACAAATGCAGAAGGCACCCCAGGATCAGTTGTTTGCAGTTTCCACTAATATTCAGTTGCAGAACCATAGTTAAAACTGACATTTTCCACTTTAAGCCATAGAGCACCAAATAACAACAAAACTAATCTCAAGGCAATTTACAGGGTGTCGGTCTTTCTGCACCCTAACTGGGAACTGGTTTCACAGGAGAGGAGGGGACAGCACAGTGCTCTATTATAATATGATGTTATGGGTTTTTAATGGAGATTGGTCACTGAGTGCTTTGCATGCTCAGAGACGGATTTAAAATTCTATTTTAAATTTTATAGGGAGCCAATGAAGTGAAGCTAATATTGGAAAAATATGATCTCCCTTCCCCGTTCCCATCAGAACTCCCGCTGCTGCATTTGGGATCAACTGGCCTTTAAAAAAGTTTTTGGGACAAGTTGATATTGGCAACATTGTAGCCTAAAAGTTGAAAAAAGAAAGAAAAGAAAATGTGTGGAGTGGCTTTTGTGCATCTATCCCAGCCATGATATTTCATCCTTTTTGTATAAAAGAAGAAGAAATTGAAAGGAGGTTGTGATGAGCCAATGACAACAGAAGCTGGGGTAAAATTAAAACCAAGATGGAAATGACAAAATAGAGGGACAGCAGAGCAACTGGAGGCTAATGTGTAAGGTAGTAAGCGACTTAAATTTCTCTCCTTTATCTGATGTTTGAGCTTTCCAACCTGCTACACATTGTCACTTTTCCTGTCCAGTGCACCATCAGTGGGGATGGACGGCTGCTGACCTCAATTCTGGTTGTTGTGGATTGGTGTAAGGAATACTTTGAAGACCTCATGTATGCACAGACACATCTTCTGGTGAGTCTAGGGACCCAGAGGTGGGCTCCCCTGAGGCTGCTGAGGGGGCAGGGCCCTGGGGTTGGATGAGTTCCTTACTTCTTCTATATCATTGGCCTCGCCAGTCTTCAACTCCACCCAGAAGTACAGTAACCACGGGAACGAGCTGTCGTCTTGATATTGTCTCGGTCCGCCGCTGTGTTGTAGTCGACAGCTGCTCTAAGGACCGATATGGTTGAGGCACAAAATGTTAAGACCTCAAAAAGCAGCTACAGATGGGGAGAAAAGTGTATAAAACCACCCCTTTAAGGCTGTAGATGCTGTGGGGCTGTTTGGGTTGACATGCCACTGCAGCATTGCATGGAGAATGGGGACAGTACCTCTGGACTGGCAGAATTGGGTGGCAGTACCCCTTTTTGAAGAGGGGTACTGCCACCCCAACTACAGGTGGAGCACACTCCTTAGCTTCCCCGGTACGGCCTATCCAGGAATAATGGAGAGGATGTTGTGTCAGATAGTCAAATCTTAGATTTAGGAGAAGCGGTGTTGCTTTTCTCCTGGTCGTGGACCAGTGGACCAGCTCTACACGCTCGTCAGGGTCTTAGAGGGTGCATCGAAGTTTGCTCAACCAGTTTACATGTGCTTGACCTGGGATAATCGTTCAAAAGGTGTGTCTCTTCCTTTGGATGGTGCTCCAGGAGTATGGAGTGCTTGACTACAAGATGTCCCGTAACTCTTAGGGCCAGAGTTTGCACCGCATTGATGGCGGTAAGTTGGATAAATTTCCCGTGAGGGTTGGACTTGTCATGACTTTGTTCATCAAGTCACAGTCGAGTGTGAAACAGTTGAGAGAGGGAAGTCTGGGCTTCCCTAGGCAGCATCCCCTGTGATCCATTGTAATTACTGTATGTTTGAAAATATAGGTCAGTTAAAAGGTTTAGCATCATGTATAATCACTGTATGCTTGCTAAAGAATATTAAGAAGTGGCTTAACAGACTTGGAAAACTCTGGTGTTCTCATTATACAAAAACCAAAACAAACACAGTTCAGTGTCTTTATAACCAAATTAAATAGTTTTCAGTGCTTTTTCATAATTCAACATAATTAGATATTTGGCCTCTGACAGAGCTATTTCAGGGGGCATGACTGACATGGTTGACAATCCTGTTAGTTTGTGGGAGTGACTGACAAGCTGTTTGTGGGAGGCAGGGCTTTTTTCCCCCAGGAAAACTAAGCTGCATGTGTGTAGTTTGATTGATTACTGTTATTTTTTCATCATTTGGTGGTGGATAATAAATTTCAGTCTACATTGTTGTTGTGTTTATCTGGTTTCAATCCTTTGACAGCTCTTTTCTGAATAAAATACCTTGAAGGAATTGCGACCCCCCCCCCCTGTAAATCTGTACTTTCCTTAGTAATATATATTCTTTCATATTAAGTTTTAGCATCAAGCAGAATGTTTAAAAGGAGTCTTACAAAGCATGAGTATTTATTCCTGTGTTTTGACCATAACCTTCCTGTACCATTTCTGGTTCTGCAGCAATGAATTTACTTTTTTTAAAAAAAATCCCTCCTTGTTATCTTTTTTCTTCCTTTACCTTGGCTATAGTAGTATATCTTTCTAAAGATTGCAAAGCTTTCTTACAATGCTGGTCTTTTTTAAATAGAAATACTGTTTCAAGGTGTTAAAAATATACAGTATGTTGCAAGCACTGCAGAGAATAATCACACAAAAACTCTTTAGTAAGTTGGATGGACCACTCACGGTAAACCAACAGAGGTGAGCCAAGTATAGTGTCTCTTGCCAATACACAAGATTAAAAGGCTTCATTAAATAGTTCATTCACACAACATCTAACTGACATGTTTTAGCTGCTGGCTTTCATCCAGCTATAGAACTACTCCACAAAACCCCCGGCTTTTGGCAAATTCATCCACCTTTTTTAAAACCAGTAACATAATTAATGACATCAACGGTTATTTTTTCAATGCGATGCCACATTTGGAAATGAGCAGCCTCTTCATTTGCTTTCCTGCTCACTTGTCATCTATGTTCTCTCCATATGTGCATCATTCCAACTTTCAACAACACAAGTTTGCCCACAAGCCTTCCAAACAGTAGCAGACCATCTCGTTATTTACCCTCACAGTGTATTAAAATGCCGAGCAATGAAATCATAATGAGTTTTTAAATCACAGTCACCGGCCAAGAGTGGGAGACTGCAACTGCAATTTCCGTTTTCATTCTCAGACACTCAGAGAAATGCCGTCTCTGCTGTACGATAATGTACAATGTCTTTCTTTTTCCTTTTGCGTGTGCATGTGTACATATAAGATATTGTTTCACAATAATTAGACTTTTTTGCATGAGCTGTTTTCATTTTAATTAAACGCAACTGAACAAATGTGCAAAACAAGAGTGTTTTCAAGGGAAAACGTCTTCCGCAGAAATAAAACCGGGTCTTAATTATTGATTGGAGACAGCTTGCCTTCTTGTCCAGCTGGAACAAGCTTTTCGATCTAAACAATGACATTCGTCAACCCTGCCCTGCACGCATCAGGAACTAAGGAGCAAATAATGAGCTGCACGTCGGACTTTGTGTTCATGAAAGAGGAATCTTGTTTTTCTCAAACACTTTCCTGTTTTCTTTTTGTCCGTTTTGGGAGCTACTCCTCATATGAAAATAGCAAGCCACTCTTTGTTCCTCCAATAAAAGATGTAACAGCTGCCTCTCATGGAGTGAATTCTAAATGAGGCTTGGCATTGCCCTCCGCTGTCAGATCCCACAATGACCTGGACTTCCCCCGTTTCCTGCCTCCCCTCGCCCTCCTCCTCCCTGCCTCTGTCGTCCTCCACCTCTCTCCTTTGTCTCCCTACATCTTAAGATGAGTCTCCTGTGTGAGGGGTTTTGACAGGACTTTCTCTCTCTGATGCAACCATAGGGAAGCTGATGTGTCCCGGGCCACGGCAAAGCATCACAGCGTGTGATGACACCTCAGCCTCTGCTCTCAACAGAAATCAGTGGGGTCGTCAAAGCGGAAAGAAAAATACATATGAAAAATAAAATAAGGAGATCCTCAAAGAGCTCCTGAACAATTGCCTCTACATTGGTGATGAGTTGTGATGTGTCTTTGGCACAGCGCTGGGATTAGGACTACGGCCCCGAGTGAGCAGGTTGTCCCACTTCTTATTGCTACTGTCAGTCCTGATTGCCACCAATCAGCATCAGGTGGCTCCATGGGACACAGCAGAGCCCAAATCCCACACATGCAACTGCTTGAACCTTGCAACCAGCCTAATTCAAAAGCACTTCCCACACTGAATAAATGATTCATCCTTGGGAAACTGAAGATTATCAGAGGAAGCAGAAAAACTGTGTTTGTGAGGTTTATCATGTGAGTAACAGGAGGATGTGTTTATTGACAGCATGGAGCATTTATCCGAAAACAATGTGAAACAGGCAGTTATAGAGGGAAGAAGGGCACGCGGTGGAGTAGAACAGTGAAGTTGTGACAGAATCAGGGGATGTGTGAAAAGGGAGGAGACCGAGCTGTGGGAGGATATTTAGGGCACACAGGGTTTTTTTAATCGCTTGCTCAATATGCGGCATGTCTGCTGCTTTGGACGTCCAGCTGCTGCTGCTGCTCTCATGGGTAACTACAATGAAATTATGCCGTGGCCCCTTGTGCAGAACATGCTATTGTTCTTCCAAAACAGCAATCTGATAAATCAGAATCCCTAACCAGCAGGCTTAGCAAATCCCCAGTGGGTTTTGTCGTATTTTCCTGGATTTTCTGACAAACTGGGCTGAGGGATTGAAACGATTTAACCTTTTCACCGGTAATCGTGGGTGATTATAAGTATTTGAACATCATGTTATTCAGAATTAAAGAGATGGGTGGCCAGTTAGACGGTAATTACACTGCAGAAAGTTGACTGACTTATATGGTAGACTCTTGTTCTGCGGAATTTTCAGCTCGACAGGAAAAGGTTCAGCTGGACTGTAATAAAAGAAATTCAGCTGGCTTATTTACAATGACCAGCCTGCAATTTTATATTAATAACACTGTAGCAAAATCAATAAAACCTCTTTCCCTTTGGAAGATGTATTTTATTAGAAGCATTTAACCAACTAGTCCTGGCTTTAGTTCCTCCGTGTTCCAGCCTAGCAGATGGATTTTCTAAAAATTTCTCCGAACAGATTTTTTTCCATCTTTGTTTCCTTGACAACACATTTAAACAAGGAATGGTCTCCCAGACAACAGGTCTGCAAGTACTGCAAATATCTCAGGGCGTTTGTGTGTGTGCGTGTGTGTGTGCGTTTGCAAAGAGGTGAGAGAACAGAGAGAGAGAGCTGTGTGCATTGCATTCACATTTCCTTTCGCATGCTTCAGTGTATGAATGTAAAAAAAACTCACAGACTAATGGCACAAAGATGCAATGGATTGATATGATCTCTGCTTGGTGAAGGCTCTGTGGTAACCGTGATCCTTTCTGAGAAATATGGCAGAGCTTTTCAGCTGGACCATGTTAACACCAAACCATGCCCTCTGCGTGAAACAAATGGGACTGTTGCTAGAAATGCACTGGAATATGTTACCCTCTGAGAAAATGCTCATTCTAATCTCAGATACACTCAACGAAGCCTATAGTTCATCTGTCCATCTGTAATTGCATCATATGGATCAGCCGATGGGGTGACTTCATTTATTCTAAAAATGATTTCATGTTTTCCTGCTCACTCTTCTGTGTCAATACAAAGGATTGTAAGTATGAAGAATTTAATAAAATGCTCTTTGGAAATGTTTAACATCATTATGTCTGCTCTTAGCAGAAGCTGTCTGTGTGTATCAAAAGGAAAATCTGTAATTTTTGTAGCTGTTTATCAAACTGATTAGTTTATTGAAAAAGTGGGAAAAAATGATCTGATATAATCCAAGGTCTGAGATGAATATTTATTTTCTTTCTTTTTGTTATTTTAATCTACCATTACCTCCACCACGTGCAGAGGTTATGTGTGTTGCCGTTGTTATATGTTATTTTTGTCTGTCTGTTGGCTACATAATTTAAAAAGTATGGATTTTGATCATATTTTCAGAAAATCGTATAAGGAACAACTGATTAGATTTTGAGGGCAATCCTGATCACTGATTCCCAAACGTTTTGATCCACGACCCCCAATATGACATATATTGGTGTTGGTGACCCTCCAAATGACGATTAATAACTAATAATCATATTATTAAAGAAAGAAATCCCAAATTTATTTGATAAAAATGGATTATAATGTTATTCACAATTATCTGGAGACCTCAAGAAATGATCTGTCAACTTACAGTTTGGGAACCACTGATCTAGATCAAGGAATGTTTAAAGTGTCTTGTCCAGTATTATATCAAGCAGAGCTTTTTGGGTAAAGCTCCCCTGGATAATCAGAATTCTGTTTTCTTTTAATTCTGTTTGTTTGTTTACCATTAATGATTATTTGTTTCTAAATTTACATAATATTTCTGGACCTGACTGAAGGCCACAGAAAAAGGATAGAAAGAAAACAAAAAAGAAGAGGACGATATACATTAAATAAAGAGACACTTTATGAAAACAATGGCCATCCACAGACGCTACACAACCTGTTACACTTGTACAGACACATCACAGAGAACATCTCACGGTCCCCTGCAAGAAGGCAAAGCGACAACCGTCAGGAGCATCGATGAGAGATGAACAAGGAATTTTTGTCAACACTGCAATACCCCCAAGAACCACCAGTGGGGGTCATTTTGACACTCTGCCAACACAGCATTACAAAAAGAGAACGATAAAGGTGGTGTTTACAGAGGTCACATGTTTCTGTCCTTTTCAATATTTTTTAACAGAGCACTGGATATCAGATGACGTTTTATTGTTTCTCACGTGGAGGGTTCAATAATAAACACACAACATTTGTTTCTGGGATGGATGCAGCTCCAGCAGACGACACGAGCATTCAGTGCAGCCTTGTCCCGGACATAAATACATCCCAACAGGCCATCGTCCAGGTACAGCTCCAGTTGAATACTGCCTATGCATCCTTTCAAGGATGTCTACTCTTTGTTTTGTTTTTAAAAAGTTATTTTTGGTAATGTAGTATGTCTGCCTGCCTGCCTGTTGGTTAGCAACATAACTCAAAAGGTAAAATAGACAGATGTTGATGAAATTTTCATGAAATGTAATAAAAGAACAAGTGATAACATTCTGGGTGTGATCAGGATCACTTTCTGGATCCAGTAATTTTTCAAAGGATTGTTTACTAATAGGCAATGGGAATTATTTCCATTAAAGCTTTTCAACAAATCATATTTAGGATCTGGTGATCCAGAACTTCAGAATAAAAGGGGTACTAGGTGAACTTCTCCCAAGTGACTAACCCTATTGTTTGGCAGAGGTGTACCCTCTCTGTGTGATTCCAGTTTATTCTAGTTTTATTTTTAATTATTTTCTATTATTACTGGCTCTTCTGTAGATTTATGACTGAAGAATGAATGAGAATCCAGTTTTGCAATGTCATTTTCCCTGCAAACAGACAATATCTTATCTTATCTTATCTTATCTTATCTTATCTTATCTTATCTTATCTTATCTTATCTTATCTTATCTCATTTTGTTATGTAATTTGTCCTGTATGTGGCCATGATTTTTACACTTTTGATTTCATTTCACAATATTTTTCTCTTAGACATGTAATCATACTGTCTCATTGGTATCCTGCTTGTCTCATAGAAGTTGATGTTAATCTTTCAGAAGAGTGACATTTTCGTGTTGCTGTGGGCGAGTAAAATTCTTGTCCTTGCTCAGTTTGATACCAGTGGCCAAAGGTGGGGGCACCAAAAGCATCTGGATTATTATCAGATTTTAATACTGCATGTAAACTAAACCAGCAACTTTTGAACTTTAGTCGTTCTCTCTAGGAATGTGGTAACTCCTACATCTTTACATAATTAAGGTTACTCCACAAATGAAGGGATGCCATCATGGTGGATTAACTTTTCAGATTTAAACTCTAAATTTCTTCAGGAAACCCTTTTATGAAGTTTTTTTTTCTTTTTTATAAAACTTTGTGCCAAGATGTTGGTCTAAATCGACACCTCAACAACTACTAGGAATCTCCTTTTTCTTTCTCTTTTTTTTAGATTGCCATGGAGATAAATGGATTCTAAAAATTGCACAAATTTGGTTCAACGTGACTGTGAAAATGGAATATAGTGGTGAGTCAAAAAAAGGCAATTCCTTCTCAACTATGTGAACAGATAAAAAACAACATATAATCAAATAATCTCCGAAAAGAGCCGGTTTTTGTATGCAGTGTTGATATAGCTGATTTCTTATTGGAGCAAAAAAGTTGCTCCCTTAGCTTCGATGTAAAATACATCCAACATATAATAAAGGAGCCTTGCTCTCCCAGCAAAGTACAGGCTAGAAAAAGCAGAGCTCCTGATGTGCTGCCTTCCTGCACAGCCTCTTCTGTCGGTACGGATTAGAGTAGTGAAGTGGAAGACTTTAGAAACAAAACAACACCTCCAAATACCGCTTCTCACTCGTCAGTCTTGCATGGAACAGACTGAAGGTTATTTTCAATATTATACATATTTAATGACAGAATAAGGCTACATTGATATGTGAATGTAGAGGCCCTTTGTGTTTGTGTTTGGGGGTCTCTGATTCAGGATTGAATGGAGTCCGTTCAGAACGGACTGATTCAGTCGAGTCAAGATAATGCAGAGAAGAATCTGCAGTGACATGCTTTACATTAGATACATCTGACCAATGTTTAAAAATATCCATGAAGATAGCTGAATGTGTCAGTTGAGATCCTGTCACTGCCTCCATTTGATCATGCACCCTGGCAACTTGGCCACAGGGGTTTGCCTTTGGCTGACTGGTCAGCACCTATGACTCTCCTGGCAAGGTTCTGGGGCTCAAACCCCACCCAGGCTTTCCTTTGTCCTGACCCATCTGTCTGGACATTTGTTGAGACCTTGAAAGATTTAGTTTTTTCCATTTAAAAATAAATCCATCCATGCCTTAAAGATGTATAAATACAAAATTTCACTTCATTTGATATCAAGCTGGTGTGTAAATATAAGCCTGTCTGCTGATCCAGTGAGGAGGACAAACAGTCAGTCAAAAGCATGGAAGTCCTGATCTTACAAGCTGGAAAAGGACAATCAAAGCCTAAATCAAAATGTGCCAGGGAACAAAAAGAGAATTACCTCACCAGATCAACGTTGCTTTCGAACAAAAGGATGATAATTGATCACATAGAGTATATTATTTCTAGAGCAAAAGGCACTTAAGAGCTCCATCTGTGTGTCTTGTTGAGGACACAAGACTGGGCTTGACAGACAGTAATGGGAGTAAGGTGAGCGCACATTATGAACCTTATGATTCTAGCTACTGTAGTAATTCATGTCTAGTATATACAGTATCTACCACTGTTTGCTTTTTTTGTTTTTGTTTTCTAAGTGACAAACCTTTTTCCTTTGTTCTTGAGCTCTGTGTCTTTGGGTTAACTTTTTGTAGACTAATTTGGAGATTAAACGGGCCGTTTAGTGGTTTCATTTTCACTGGTTCATCACTTGTGAACAGTGTACGTGTGTTGTAGATGGGGGCATAGTGGGGATAATTGATATTTCTTTACTTGCTTTTTTGTGTTATTGTGTTAGGACTTGCACCACCTGAAGTTGTTTGCTGAGATCATTTTGTTAATTTCTCCTTTTACAGACCACACAGAGCCAGCCTGGAATTAGTTTTAAAGTAATTTTTATTCTGATCATTATATTCTAATAATCTGTAAGTTTGACTAGTTTTGGAGTAAACATAGACTGCTTTGGAAGCAATGCCTCTGTTCTTGCTGTCCAATTTATTTCTGTGAAGTATTTGATTAAAAGTCTAAAGGTTCAAGTTATAATTGTGTATTGCAAATGCCTCCAGCCACATATTTCCAGTCCGGATTCTGTCCAATGCTGTTTTTGTTTAATTTCTGCAATTAATGGACATCAGAATACCTGACCACGATAAGAGATTCATTTTAGCAATGTACCAGGCAGAGGAAGTTCTGAAAGAGACGCTGTTCCTTTAATCCTGCTCTCCAATGGTTGCCTGCCGAAAGCTTCAGCCATCATCAAGTTTCCTTCTTCCTTCATTGATTGTCTGTCCTTCAACATGACTGACAAGAAGGCTGAATCACAGATGATAAATGAAAAATATAATCTCTGGGCAATTTCTTCATCCTCTTATATTGGACTGAGTGTAAAATGGATGCTGTGGTGACATATGCCAGCCTCAGAGGACAGGACTGGAAATGAACAGCACATGACCAAGTTCAAGATATCTTTTAATATAAGTTCGTCCAAGGAAACAATCAAGGAACTGTGCACCCCCTCATGATGTCACGTCATTACATTGGTAAACAAATATATATGATATGGAGACTTCAAAAACTTCCTGCTATGTTAGAAATGCAGGAAAAATAAAGAATAGGGTCGACTCAGTCAACCAAGGCTGCCTTCTTTTCAATAAGAACTGGTGAACTGGGAAGAATAATAGATTAGGTCAAAAATCGGCTCCACCCAAGGTCTCAGACCACATTTAAGGGTTTGCTGGTGGAGAAAGTGCATCTAAACTCTTATGATGAGAGTCGTAAAATAGAGTAGTAAAACATGACAATACATATGCACTTATTCTGTTGTCTTTGATCATATTGTGATTTTGTATTGCATGCAGCACCCTTGATTTTTTTCTTAGATAACCTTAATGTGAACCCACTTTTTCCCCCCAAAGCAACATTGTAGCTGCAATAAAAAACAAAACAAAGATCTAGAGAGAAGAGATCTTTCTTGAAGTTTTATTCACAAGTTTTCCCCCACTGAGTGTAATGAATAATCAATGCCACACTTTCAAACCCTGTCAGCATTCAGATGCACGACGTGGCAGAATATAGATGTTTGTGGATGCCGCGATACAGCAGACGTCTCTCAACTTTCACTAAATATTCATATGGTCATGCAGGTGGTAATCTGAGCAGGGAAATATCTGTGACCACTACTTCTGTCTGATCTGTTTGCGGTGCATCTGGCCTGCGCTGTAACAGAGCCAATTTCATCGAAATAAAGACAGACTTTTTTCTGCATCCCCACCCTGCACCCTCTGTTCTATTCACAACACTTCCCCTCACCAGTGCCAAGCAGTCCAAATTAAATTAGGCTTAGATATGATTTATCTTCATATCTGTATGCAAGGATAGACTGATCCTCGCAGCAGTGCTTTGACATTTCTCTCAGGCCACGGGATGCCGCTGAAGGATTACCACAGTGGGAGTGGGCTGCATTAGCTAGCCCATGACGGCTAACTCTATTGATACCCGTGGCAGGTACATCTCAGCAAGGAGCCCTTGTGCGGCCTGTAGAGAGATGTGAAATGAGTATAAATTGTGGGTGTCAATTCTAAAGGGGAAAGCTGGTCAGCTGTAAAAGAAAAGATGTATGAGCACATAAGGATGGGTAATTCCACTCCTCTGCCAAGAGAGGACACGGAGAGGATGACATTCCCTCCTCTGGTCTGTGACGGGGCTTCGGCTTCTTCAACACGTCACCTGGTTGTTTCTTTCTCCAACTTCATAAATCTAAATTTCATAGTTAGATTCCACTAAACATCTAAACAGACACTCTTAAGCTTTAGTCAATCATTTATACGTGGACACACAGCCTCATATTGATTTGAGCCCTGATTTGTTCGTTGCTGCTTTGTTGTTTCTCCGTGTTAGAAATGGACGGGAGCACTGACCCGGCTATCAATCAAGAGTGAGACAAAAGCAACACCTTCATCCTCAACAGGCATGCACGCTATTTGTCAAGGAATGCATTGCATTCTCAAGGTCACATCAAACTGACAGCTGTGCCAAAGTAAATGCTGAACACCTTTTGATGCAGCCTTTACAAATTAGTTTAATGAGGAATTGATTTTCACTCGCCTCCCCTTCTTTTTCTTGCTTTCCTTTTTTCTGTCTGAGGCAGGCTGTCCCTCAGGCCTGGTAACAGCAGGCGGTTCAGCTCCACGGGAGCAACAATAAGACAGAGAAGAAGAGCCGCTCACCATGAGAACAGGCAGCAAGGAGCGGCTCGCTGGGCGGAATGACTCACAGACAAGGCCGTACGGACGCGCGCCATGACGGCTGCCGCCTGCTTCTTCCACAGCCGCTCCAGGCTGCTGGGCTCGAACGAATAGACCCCTCTAATGCTAATGTGTTGTAGCCTAATGTTGTGGAAACAGATGGAGCTCAGTCATCAGGGCTGAATGAAACAGTAGACGGAGAGGTGGAAAACACGCTTCGGAGTGTGAGTGATCTGATCAAAATATCAGAGGAATCAAGTGCATCAGGTCTGCTGCTTTTAAGTTTGGCTCCCTGGATGGAAGAATAATGAATAAAACAAAGGGGTTGGGGGTTCGATGTGGAGCAACATGGCCACCAACCACATGGGAGGCGTGGATTTTCTTAGCAAAACATTTATTCATGGCCGGCAAAGTGAATACAAAATATTGTTTAAAGTAGAGGAGTGGCTCTGACAGGAACCGTGCAATACAATTGATGGATCACAGCATTATTGATCAGTTAAACACAGGGATTTATCTGCCATCAGCTGAAATGCATATAAATCATAGTCATCATTACTATTCTCTGGGCTAGCAGAATGAGGAAAAGAAATGGCAAACATAAGAGGACGTCATCTCTGCTAAAGAATGTGTTTGGCCTTTTTACCCTTTTATAATAACTCACAAAAGATGGCCAAGTCTTTCTAAATGGGTTAATGAAATCTTAGACTTTTCCAAGCTGAGGAAGAAGCTATTGATCCCGTTGTGGGGGGGAAATCCTATATCACTGAGCCAGTTCAGATTAATCATTGCACACGCTGTATGACATTGCTTTGCAGTGATCACACCCTTTTCTGGGCGAAGTTTGGAATAACAATAAGTGAATTATTGCCCAATGTGAGAAAACAAGTGCATTTGATACAAATGAAAAAGGTTTAACTGGTCAGAAATCTAATCAGATGATTTCAAAAGTTTTTAGTTTCTCTTTTTGCTCCCACTTTTTGTCAGTGAATAATAGGCAATCCTTGCCTGCGGTGGCTGAAACACTCCCTAATATGTTCCTATGAAAGCACTGAATGGCCTGATTATTTCCATTCTGAGAAAATCACACTTTCCTCTTTGTGACAAACAACAACATTGATTGACCTGCCAGCTTTGCTGGGTCATCTAGCAAATCAATGGCTCGCAACATCCATGCCAGAAAATTTGCAGGATATTATCTCCACTGAAGGAAGGAGAGAGGAAAAAATGTTTTATTTTTGTTTCATAAGCAAGCGTGTCCGAGCAGTGGTGATTGACACGTCTTCAGACATGAACAACTCGAGGTCTGGATCTGTCAGCAGTGATCCACTCTAAGCCCTGGTAGAATAAGCCTGGGATTGGAGCCACTGGAAGTCCAGCTGGGACAGATATCTTGGCTGTGACATTGTAGGCTATGACAGGCTCCTGTTCTCATATAGACAGAGAAAATTTATGGAAATGGAAGCAGACTGTTGAGACGGATGGGAGCTGATCATTGTCTGTCCCATGCAGCAATCAGGTGAAACCCTGCGGGGCTGAATTTAAAGCAAATGTTCCCTATAAATCTCCAGGTTTCCCTGGACCGCCTAATGAAAACTAATAGACAGACTGTGAAAGGAGCAATCCATCCTCCTCGTTTCCCCGCCCAATAAGGGGTTACTCTCTTGTTGCTGGTGAGGAAAAGCTATAAAGTGTTTACACAGGAGCTTCTCTGGGGTAATGTTGAAAGTAAACAAGCTTGAGCTGCAAGGCTTCTTTAACTATTAATGTTATTTAAATATAGACATAGATCACAGCTTGTTTTAAATATGGAAATTAAAATCTATTAAACCTTAGGAGAAGGAAATCTTTTCCTGTGCAGTTTCCTGCAGCTCTTTAATAAAACTACTGATGCATATTCAGCACATAAGAAGTATTTAGCTAGAAGACAGTGGGTGTAATATAGTGTATAGCCAGATTAATGTATAAGTATACTGGACCTCTGTCAGAACAACACCTTTTCTAAAAAAAGATAAAATCAGCAAGGAGTGGTCCAGGGAACGAGGGCAGGAGGAGTGCAGGGGGAAAAATGGAGCCAGAGTAGCTGTTGGTGATCTCAGCCTGCAGACGGGCACCACAGAGACTTTCCCAAATAGTATGTGACTTTGATTTTTCACCTCATTTCACTCTCAGCTGTCAGATAGGTTTCTGCTCAGATGACATCTCCTTCACAACGTGCAAAAACATGGAACGGTTCGGAAATGAGGCAGCTGCTGCCCTACATGCCAGGCAGTCGCGGTGACATCATCACCTCTGCCGCTCCTC
This sequence comes from Craterocephalus amniculus, assembly GCA_036024015.1. Taxonomy (NCBI): domain Eukaryota; kingdom Metazoa; phylum Chordata; class Actinopteri; order Atheriniformes; family Atherinidae; genus Craterocephalus; species Craterocephalus amniculus. The sequence continues at coordinate 18,947 of JAVQJG010082667.1, read as the reverse complement.
TGCGACTCACAACAACAACAACAACAAAACTTAAGGTAGAGCTATGCAGATGATGCTCTGTACCTCCCTGATGCCTCTCCCTCCCGCTGTTCTACTCTTTCTGCTTCATTTTCTCTTGAGCAGCCGTGACCTATTTTCCTATGATGTGTCAACGTCAAGATTTTACCTGTGCAGACGTTGATGCACAGACGTCTGCTCCGCAGAGTTTCACATACAGTAAGTGCTCCATTAGCACTGCAGGGCCCTCTCAGGCAAAAGAGAAAAAAGGAACATTTTTGACATCATAGTAAGTGCATGAGTTGACTTTTGGAATATGGTTTTAAATAAAATATTAAGTATTGTTCAAGTGAGGTGCAAAACACAACGTTTGACGAAGCACAAGAGCAACAACAAAAACACAAAAACGTTGAAAATGAAACCTACACAAAACAATTGGATTTGGTGCTTTTTTATTGGAATTGTAAGAACATCATGAATCAGTATAAACTGCTGTAATAGCATAAAACCTGAGCTATTCAATTTTTTAAATAATTATTCAAATATAATATGCAATTGACAATACATTAAACTTGGAAAATTAAAATCTTAAAAAAAACTAAGAGAAATTTCTATAGCCAGTGGAAATGTGAGTTTATTTATGAGTAAATCTCTGAATAAATAAATAATGAACAAAACAATTGGACTGGATGAAAAATACAAAGCTCATGAAACATTAATGTTTTAGAGGTGCATGGGTTTCACAGGTCAGTGGCAAAATGTTAGAAATTCTTGGATTTTAGACTCAAAAACTCCCTTGTAGAAAATATAATAGGGCTTCAGGCTGTTAATAAATCAGTCTATTTTAAAGTTGACCTGACTAACAGGATTTTTAACAACTTTATTGTTTTTTAGTCTTATTTTAAAGGTGAAAAAAATAATTTCAAAGTATGCTGTGCCTCAGATGGTGTCAGCTCTATCCCTGCGTTCACACCAAGCCAGAGTAAAATTATTCGCGCGAACGAATTAGGCTACATGTTAAAGGGGCTAAAAGCGAAATTAGTTGTTTTCACACTGATGGAATTAAAAAATCTTTTTGTGAAGATCCGGGTGTGTATTTTCATCTGGAGTATAGCGCGACGTCACACAGTGCCTCTGTGTGTTGATCTCCAGCTCTGTGTTTACTAGCCGGCCCGGCCGCGTGTGCATGTACGTACACATGTACACCACAGGGCGGAGTTACGGCGTAGTGCGCGCATTCAAGATGGTAGAGACTCACGGCGGTAGAAGTGGGAAACATCCGACTAAAGACGAAGAGGAGCCAATATTACCTCCAAGAAACAACGTTATTTTTCAAGGAAAAGGACAAAACGCGGATTAATATTGGTCTGGCATTCTCAAGGTGGAGAGAGCTGCTAGACCGAAAAGGACTCCCGTTTGCTCTTCTTCTGGTGCGTGACTCACGGAGCGGATTCCACCTCGTCCACGTCTCTGTTTTCCTCTTCCACAGATGGTAGCCACTCGCTGCTACCTGCGCTGCAGACAGGCCGCTGCTGCTCTAAGAAGTTGCATCAATATAAAAATGGCTTGCTTTAAAATGTATATGTTTTGGATCATAACGATGAATAACTAGAATAAGCTGCAGTTCTTAGCTGAGCTCATGTTGTATTGCACAAGCACACCCCATCATGAACTAGTCATATTTGCATTAGTTTTAGAAAAATATATAATTATACTGTTTTTAGGCCTACATAATTTTAAACATCCTCTCTGTTTAAAATTAATAAAGTAAAACTATATGAGGCAAAGAGGAGTTTTTCCTTTTTAAAAAAAAAAAAAAAAAGAGGGGCGTGGTTTTTCGGGTGGGGGAGAGGTAGAGGGGCATTGATTGACACAGGCTTTGTTTTGGTTTGAGAGACAGCTCCACAGCACGCCACCTAACGGCGAAAAGAATCACTTTTAGCTCTTTAAGCTGTCATGGTTGAAAAACTTCCAAAAGGTAAAAGAGTTTAACTTTTAAGTCAGGAAAGAGAATGTGCTGGCCGATACATGATTTCCTCCTGTAGACACAAGATATTAATAAAATGACCATAATGTCTGATGTCCATCCAGCATTTCTTCATCCTGGTCTCGGCAATCTCTTTGAACAAGAACAGTTAAGTAATGTCTGTGGATTTTACTAGAATGCATCAGTTGTGTCAAGTTGGGTTTTTTTTTTTTTGTTGAAATTGACTTATATAATGTGACAGCCACAATCTCTCTGTTTATCTTTTTGTAACACAGACACTTATACTGTAGTTTTATGAGGTAAATTTGAGCTCTTAGACATACTATGATCAAACTTGACAAACATGAACATAATTTGTTATAAAAGATGATATATGTTTGAAACTTCATTGTCTGAGTCATGCTGAGATCCCATGGTAATAGTGCTCTTATTTATCTGATTAAATATGGTTGGCTGAGTGATGGCTCATTCACACTACACTTGGCTAATATGTAAATTGCACTGTACACAATTTGATTACATGTATGTAACATGACAATATATGACATTACAGATGATGGGCCATGATGTCTCTATACCGGCCGCTTAACCAAAACACTGCCTATAGACTAGCTCTATGATCATATTAATCTCTATGACATGGGAGGTTTATTTCTAAAGCACATTTAATGTACAAGACGTTTCAAAGTGCTTTACAAAAAACATGGAAAGTATTTCAGTTGGGTGAAGGAGAAGCATTAAATAGTACATTAAAAACAAACCTCATAATGAAATTAAAGAAATCAAAGGGAAAAACCTCAAATACAATACAATAAAATAAGAGATTTAAAAAATAAATCTGTAGTCTAATTATCTTCATTATCATTTAAAAAGATTTAGTTAAATCTTTTATTATCAATTCATTGATCAATAGTATCTGGATTTTCAAGCACTTATGTTGTCTATTAATATTTCACATTAACTTTACAATATCCACTGAGAGAAAGCATCAGCATACTGTACTGTGAACGTGGTACCGTTTACAGTCTATGGTGCGGACGTGGTGGACGCAAATGGTTAACGGTCCGCGGTGACGTCACTCCGCAGCAGCTCCACTGGGCCGCACTCTGAACCTGAGAGGACGAATATTCCTCATTTCTACCAACATCTTTTCACCAACACACCTGCTGTCGCCAGTAAACCACCGCAGAAATGGGCAACTGTCAAGTAAGCGCTGTTGTTTCCTTTCTCTCCCTCAAAGCGCACTTTTCTCCTTTTCATCTTAAATCTCAACAGTAGGCTAATCGGTTCGACTCCGGCTCGAGCGAGACGTGTCACTCTGCAGTTTTTGGTCTCTTCATGCTCCACATAATCACCAGGATCAACCGCAGACTACGTCCATAAGGAAACTTATTCCTCTACAATATGATTTTATTTACACAACGCGTCCGCTATTCGACGTGACTTATTTTTAGAGTTAACTTTTGAGATCCCGCTGAGAGAAGTAGTCCGGAGTTGAGATAAATAGAAAATGGTGTTTCTTTAAGTGATTTTAGCGTTTAAAATGACACCGTGTGACAGACAGACGCGGTGTCTGTCTGCGTGTACGCAGAGGAAAAGGCCACTCCTCTGCGGAATATATCACAGCTCCGTTATGTGGCTGCCATGAATGAGCAGCGCTCCATAAAGCAGGGATGTGTAAGAAGTCCCCCACACTTTACCATAAATATACTAATTTATCTTTAGTGACTACCATAAGCTTCATTCATTATATTTATAACCAGTTAGTAGAAGAAAACAGAGAAATGACATTAAATATTCAGAAAGTAGGGCATAGAAAAAGCAAACTTGATTTTAAAGCTTGCAGGAAAAAAATAGGGCTTATTTTTTCTTATAGTGTGAAACCTTCTGTAGTAACTAGTTTGTTATTATCATCATGACAAAAAATTACATTTACAGTCTCATATCTGACTTATTTTAGTTTTGGTGCTATGCTTTGGAAGGGGCTTTGATCCTCCAGAAGTTTGTTTAAAGACTTTTGACCCTGAATTCCTAAACCAGATCCCTACAGTATATCATCCCTTCCCCCATCCCCACATTCTCCGTATTCTGTCCTGAATCCCTGCTTGAAGAGTAATTAGTTTGATTTCATCACTGTGTTGCATAACTTAACATGTTTTTTCTTTCTGCAGCCCACTGTTTTTCCCTATGAGGATTTTGATGTGGTAGCAGACATTAAGGCCATCCGCAAAGCCTGCAAAGGGCTTGGTAGGTTCAAAAAAAGTTTAAAAAACATCATGGAATTTGTGTTTCATGAACTTGAAAGTAGTTTATCAGTGTTTTGCGTCTGTTTCGTTTTGTCATCTTCCAGGAACTGATGAGCAGGCCATCATTGACATCCTGGCAAACCGCAGCTGGACTCAGCGTCAGGAGATCAAACAGGCCTACTTTGACAAGTATGACGACGTGAGTCAGACACATTAGAAGAGAAGTGCATCCCATGCTTATGGTGATCTTCCTGTCTGTGTAAATATAATCCCTTACATTTCTCTGGGTCAGGAGCTGGTGGACGTGTTGAAGAGGGAACTGTCCGGGAACTTTGAGAAGGCCATCCTCGCCATGCTGGACCCACCCGTCATCTATGCGGTGAAGGAGCTCCGCAAGGCCATGAAAGGAGCCGGGACCGATGAAGATGTTCTGGTGGAGATCCTATGCACCGCTACCAACGCTGTAAGCTGCTAATTAGATGTTTAAAACAACAATATGCGAGCTGTTTCGTTCAAAATCTCTAATCAAAAAGTTCAAAAGCTGCGTGAAGTGTATTTTGATGTAAAAATAGATAACCTTCTGTTTGTAATCAACAGGACATAGGCTTGTTCAAGGAGTGCTACTTTCAGGGTAAGCCTCTAAGCATTCATTTATTACACCGTAAAATAAATCCATTTTTACCTCTCACCTATTAACTTACCACATATTAGTATTTCCTGTCACTACAGTCAAGTCTTGAGGAAATGACCAGGAGTGACTCATTTTGGCTGACACATACCTCGTACAATCCTATTTCTGTTCCTAACAGCACGTAATAAGGGTCACGGTTTGTTTAGTCAAGGCCCATCCTGCTGCAACTTCCGCCCTACAATGCCTGATATCATTGTAGATGATAGCTGATTGTATAAACCAACTTGGGTTTTATTCTGTCAGTACTTTGTGGTGTCTGAGCCACTGAAAGCTTCAATTTTCTGAAGCAAATTCCTGACTTAATGTGTTTTTCAAAGGTCATTATGTATTTAAATGTACCAGCTTTGTAGGATTTATAAAACTTAAAATAAAAATGTAAGATTGATCAGAGTGTTGACTTTTGGCCCTGACAACATTCACTAGTGCAACATGCTAACATTAATAATAAATTAGTAGTACTTAGCATATAATTAGGTAGTAAGATTACCTAGTAAGCTAGTACCAGTAGCAGTAAGTAGTTACTACATCTTAGTACTAAGCTTAATAATAAGTACTAAGCTTACTAGCTAAGCTAATCATTATTATATTAGCTTATTGTTCATTTGTGTTGTTTTGTTGGAAATAAACTTACATAGCTCCAGGGAATTGCTTTGTTTAAGAAGTTGTTGCTGAACACATTTATTCTTTTCTTTGAATGATAAAAAACATATTTTTTTAGCATTTGAGCTCTGGTAATGTAAACCCTGCACAAATAAATCTGGATATCTTTGCTCAGTTTGTTGGTTCTCCCCAGTTGTTGTTTAATGATTGGTTGCATGACTGATTAGTAACTTTTACAGTGAGGTATAGCTTGGAAGGACAATGCTTCTATGGAGAGACACAGCTAAACATGTAAGTCATATACCATAAAGTTTAGTTAAAAAACATGCTGCTATATTCTGCTGTCAGTTTTCACTTTTATGCTGAGTTCCTTGGTGGATTGGATGATCAAATATCTTCCACCTTAATGAAAGAAAACAACACATTTTGGCCATTTTCACAGCACATTAAATGTACATTGTCATGTACCTCAGTAGCATTAAGAAGATCCACATGCAGCAAGAGCAGTTACCTCCTTCTCGAGGATGGAGTTAGGTCCCTGACTCTGCACATATGGGATCATCTCTGGCTCTAGCAGCTCATTTAATAAGCTGCCAGTCATATATCTGTGAGGGACTGACACCTGGCAGCATATGAATCTAAAAACAAGAGTGAGCACCAACAGCAGCCGGGGATTTTGGTACATTTTTGAGAGGCACCGGACACATTTGTTTAGCTGAGTGGCTCCTTCCACAGAAGCAGCATCATTACAAGAAATACCTCGTTATAAAGATGACTTGTCAGGCTTTTACCCTGATAACCAATACATGTATTTATGTTTTACAAGTTACTTAACATTCATTGTAGACTAGAAAAGAAACAGAATTTCTTATGCCAGTTATTAAGCATTAATTATCAGTTAATTACCATGGTAGGAACTATATTTTACAAATTAGTGATAATATGGTTACTTTTTTTTACTAACAAGAATTCAATCAATTAACTTTTTTTGCATTTTTGGGCAGTTTAGTTTCCATGAATGTCTTTTTCAAATTCGGTTGTTTGCATTTGCATATGTAGGAAAAACACTCCTCGGTGCACAGATACAGTACGACAGCTTTCTTAGGTCTGTATCCCAGTTTGTGTGGTGTAAAGCTGTTTTTACCGGGGCTCTGAATCACTGCAAAGCTTTACTTCATTAATTGCAAAGTTTGGTTCAGGAGATTCACGCGATCAGAGCTGATGGCTTATCTGACTGCATAATCTGCTCATGTAAACTGCTCATGACTCATAAAGCCTCATTTATGCACCCTGACAGATGTAAGTAGCGACATCTGTTAGAAACGTTTTCATGTGTCCTTTATGTTGCTATGAATGACCTCTTCTAAGCAGCAGTGCTGAGTTCATAATTAACTCCTGTGATGCATCGTTAGTGTCAGACATCAGTCGGCAGGACTAACACGCGGCTATGAAGTTGTTTCTAAGCACCACACGCCCTGAACACTTAAAGGAGAACTTCGGTATTTTTTAACCTGTACCTATGTTGTAGTATGCTATATGATCATTTACTCACTCAGACAGTTTTGGCGCAACTCGAACCACATCGGGAAATATTTATGTGAACACGCGATCAGCATGAATCCATATAACGGGAGCGATCGGGCAATCGGTGCTCGCACACTAAATAAGGCATTATCGGCCACAAAACGCCTTAGTTTTACCAATGTGTTGTTAGCAAACGTTAGTCGGATCCCTCTGTGATCTGGATGCAGCATCTACTTCCTTTGTTGCTGTTATTCCGGGGTCCTTTCAAAGTAGTGACGTAATCGCTGTTGCAGGCAGTTGCAGGTCAGTGCCAAAGGCTTGAACGGACCCGGAATAACAACAACAAAGGAAATACATGCTGTATACAGGTTACGGAGGGATCCGACTAGCATTTGCTAACAACACATTGGTAAAATGAAGGCGTTTTGTGGCAGATAATGCCGTATTTAGTGGGCGAACACCGATTGCCCGATCGCTCCCGTTATATGGATTCATGCTGATCGCGTGTTCACATAAATGTTTCCCGATGGAGTTCTGAGTTGCGCCACAACTGTCTATGGGACAACGCAAAAAAAAAGTTTGAACATCCCAGTTTGGAGGTACAGTGAATGCTGCATGATTTGAATATTATGACAGGAAGCACAGACGAGGATGCAGGCGTTTACTCTCTAAGATGGGAGCATGAGACCCAAATCTGAGCAGCTCACTAATTGTCAGATCAAAGTGCAAACTCAGCTGCGTTCTGGCTGTTAGGAAATATGGCAGGTGTGGCTCAGTAATGATTGATTTGGTGAGGCTGTTGGCCTGTGTGTTTGGGCTCGTTTGGGAAGAAGATGTACAGTTTTTGATATATTTAATGAGTTTGAAGCTGACGTTGTGCAATAAACAGACAATATACAGACAGAGAATTTTGACATTGTGACGACAAACCATGCTGGGATTTTCTCTTTTTTCTACTTGGGACACCTCTGGGTTTAAGTCCCTCTTTGTCACTAAACATCAATTTAATGAATCCAGCAACCTTGAAGCTGCATCGTTTTATAGCGAGCTTTGGCTTAACTCTTATTTGTGAAATTTTGTCAGATTTTTGTTGCAATGGTTTGCATCTGCACACGTGTTGAAGACTGAGAACAGGGAGAAAGGTCAGACTGGGACACGTAGGTCAATTATTTACGAAGGGACTGGCTAGACAGACAGAATGCACCAAACACGAGAAACTTGTACCTGACTTCTCAAAGCATCTGATAGTAAAACTCCACATCCAAACACAGAGGATGACATGTTTTGCCATTTTCTTGGATTGGTTGTTGCAGTTCATGAACGTGATCTGGAAGCCGATATCGAGGGAGATACGAGCGGGGATGTCAGAAACCTTCTCACTGCTCTGCTGCAGGTAAGAAGCCCCGAGTTTCTACTCCACTCATGTAACCAAAGTCCTCTCAACTGTCCCTGGACTGAAATGGAGCTCACTCTCCCTGCGCTGAGTCCTGCCCTTTAAACTCACTCACTCTGGCCATCGTCCACATCCCTCTGATTAGTCAGATAGAGGCCAGATACAATTTCCTAAATCAGACTTCCTCATCTTCCAGGGCAACAGAGATGAAAGTTACGACGTGGATGAGGAACTGGCCGAGCAGGACGCCACTGCCCTGTTTGAGGTACCGACTGCATGTTAGCCTCATCATGGCACATTTATTAACTCAGGACAAAAGTAATATCCCCGCGTCTCATGCAGGCTGGCGAGGGTTGCTTCGGGACGGATGAATCCACCTTCAGCCACATCCTGGCCACCAGGAATTACCTGCAGCTCCAGGCCACCTTCAAAATATATGAGCAGGTATTTCTGATCACATCTGCTGCAGCTGTGCATCTCAGTTTACCTAATACGACCTGGCATCTCATTTTCAGCAAGCATCTCTATTAAACACAGAGTATTTTGAAACCTAGAGATGAATCACAACATCATTTTGATGGAAACTGTGGGTGTAACGCCACACTCGAAGATGTAGCACAGCTAAAAACTGTCATTTTCTCTCTGCAGCTCTCTGGAACTGAAATCCTAGACGCCATTGAAAATGAGACGTCTGGAACCCTGAAAAAATGCTACGTTGCTCTCGGTAAGTAGGGAATAGAAAGTTGAGATTGCAGTTACCTCAAAGAGCGACACAAGCGGCGCACATTTAGTTTCTCATATACAAACGTCCGTGCAACCCAACAAAGGCCTTTTCTTTCTCTCTCCCCAGTGAGAGTTGCTAAGAATCCCCAGCTCTTCTTTGCCAGACGACTGCACGACGCCATGAAAGGAGCTGGCACTGATGAGGACACGCTGATTCGCATCATTGTGTGCCGCTCAGAGGTAACCGGAATAAAGATTAACGGGTGGAGCTAAAGACTGAAAGTAGTTTATTTGGGACAAATTTAGCAGAGGAGGCTGCAAACACTTTGTTTTATTGACATTTAGCAGTTAATCTGACATTTAAGCAAAAAAAAAATCCCGAAGTAAAATGCAAGATTTACAAATCAGGTTATCGTATTATTACTGAAATAACAACATGTATATTTTTTTGCACCAGTTTGATTTGGAGACCATCAAAGACATGTATCTGGAGAAATACGACGTGTCTCTGAAGGACGCCCTGCGGGACGAGTGCAGCGGTGACTTCAAACGCCTCCTGCTGGCGATCTGCCACTGAGCGCCGGAGAAGCTTCCCGTCTAACACGCTACAGTAGCTAAACTCCGTCTCTGTATGACGTTATGAAAGAAGCAGGAGAGTGAAGGAGAGATGGAATTATTAACATGTCTCATGTAAGTCTCTGTGACTGTGAGTGGCCCTTTTTTTATTTTTCACTGCCTGTTTCCTAGTCCAAATTTTAACCCAGTTTTACTAACACTAATTAGATAAGTGGCTTAACTGTAAAGAAACACTCAAACCTCTGATTCCAGCATAAACAAGAGCCAGTTGGATGCAATTACACTGAGGGTGGTGTGATCAGGTGCTGGAAGCTGGAAAGGATGACATGAGCATAATCCCTGATATTTCCTCAGACTGTGCCTCTGCTGTATTCACTAACACAATAGTATTATTAGTAGTAATATTATATTTGTAAAAGAACAGTTTTTAATCAAATAATTCCCAACAGCTTATTTCCCAAATCATCACTGTTGTTAGGAGTAACGTCACTCGGTCGGCTGGAAGTTTGTTTTTTAGATGAAGAAATGTGAAAGTTTGTTCTGAAGGACTATCAGCTTGTACCGTGAAGGATGAGCAATGTTATGACTGAATTTTCTGATCTGTTTTATGTATTTTATCAGTTGCTTGCTGAAAAACTTTATATTGATTTACAGTATTTGCATTTTTTTTAACTCCTGTATAACTACAACTTGACAAACCCAAGTACACCTCACTTTGTTTTGTATTTTTTATTTCATGAGTAACAAAGAAGATAATTAATATATAACATTATAGAGTTGATTGTTTTCAGTTGCCCAGAGACTTGTAAGTTAAAAGAAACCTGATTTTAATAATAATAATGTTGAAGTTAGCTGAACATTTAACATCTGGATAGTCTGACATCTTTACCATGTGTGTCTATTTGGCAGCTTAGATTTGTTATGAATGACCACTATCTGCAACAACTGCTGCACATGAGATAATCACAACCAGGACATCAGTTGTTTGCCTCTCTATAGCCAAAGAATTTTAATCTTCTATTAATAAAGTTCACTATAACATTATATCTGGTTTTATTTATTTCCTGATACCACGGAGGTACAAAGTTCCATCAAAAGGGGAGAGGGGGGACTTTATCACCACAGTACAAAATAGTTTTACTGTAAGAACATATTAGTGATAGTATGTTCCAATTTATATCTTTATTTAATAAAAGAAATAATAAACTTATGCTAAGTGTGTTTAAATTTGGACGACACGCCCCCATGTGCTCTTATTTTGGCTGCCTTTATGCAAACTTGGAAATATTCTTTACAAGTTAATTTAAACAGAATTAAGTCCATAAAAACACACAAGACAATCTAATATAAATATATATGTATATATATTTATATATGTATATAAATCACAGAAAAATAATCAGTTGCTTCCGCATGGCTGATTTCCTATAAAATGGTACAATATGGATTAAACAAGGAGACTTTAATTGAGAACAAAAGCAAAATTTACTTGCAATAATGTATGCTAGCATATATTTCATCTTCACTCATATTCCTTAACAAATGACCAAGGTATTTAATCTGTTTATAGATCTAAAGTTGTGCCATTTATGCTGTTTGGTTCTATATTACAACAGCACTCCTACTGTCATATTTCACACTTCCATATACATTAAGAAGTTGCTGCAGTCCAGCACTGCTCATACTGAGAGTGACAAGATCATCTGCATTATTGGATTAATGGATGGAATTGCATACATATTAGATAAAACAGGGGACAAGATTCCACCCTGCCCTGATAAAAAAATGGGAATCAATACCCCAAACCCCCCACCCCCAATTTGATGTCCTTTTTCTGGTGTGCAAGCTGGCAAGAACCCTCGAAATATACCCAGACATGTACACATTGTTCTAACCTATATTAAACTTTAACTGTGGACAAATAGCAGGTTAAACGTTAAGGTAACCTGATAATTTAACAACTTACACAGGTTGACAGAGTTTCAGAAGAAAGGTTCAATTATTGTGGTGTGTAGGCTACAAAGTCTTTGGAAACTGATGAAACTGGACAAGCGAAGGACATAAGAAGGCTTGATCAGGATCTAAAAATGGTGTGCTTTGCAATCAAAACTCATCAGAAATAGTCTCCATGGCAAGGTGGCAATCAAATAGTAATTTTAAACAAGTAAGGAAGAAAAACCTTAGGTATGCAAAAAGACAAGAACTGGGGTGAAAATCACAATGAACCCACCACCAGAGCAAAGCTGTTAACTTTGTATTTCTCATTTTTAGACTTTATTTAGGTCTTTTTCATTCGTTCAAGGACTTCAGTGAGCAATCTGTGCAAAGGCCACAGAACAATTGTCCTCTCACTGAAACGGTTGTAAGAATTACGACCCTCCGCGCAGCTCCTGAATGCAGCGCTGCGTCGCGGCGCAGCGTGGCTCCGCCCCCTCCTCCACTCATGCACGCAGTAGCGTCGCGTCCGTCCATTCATCTCTGTTTATATTTTTATCAAACGGGGCGTTTCACATAAAGTCTGACTCCACATCACAGCTTCACAAACACAGGAACACACGCAGCCTGGCTTCAAACGCCTGGACTCACTGGAAGGTATGTCGTTTTTGCGTTTTTCTCTGACTTTCTTAATCCTTTCCCCATGTTTGCTCCCATGTTTGCTGGTGATTAAATCATTAGCATCCATCTTGGCTGTGGCTAATTAAAAATGGAGAGAGATGGTCAGTCCTTTGTGCTCCTTTTAAACGTACTATATTAGTATGTTTCGGGAGGTTTAAGCTAAAGTCATGAAAAATGTTTTTTAAAACTCTCATTGCACACATTGCAGCTGACTGCAACATGTATCAGGGTGAATATATCAAGATAAAATGACAGAAAGATCTGCAGACCGCGGTGCCTCGTTTCTGGAACAACTAAGCGTTTTGCTGCTTATTTGTTCTGCAACACTCCTTATTTTATTAAGGATGAATAGTTAAACCCGTACAAAAGACAAGAATCTGTTAACTTTATAAAAACCCGAGGCAAATGAGTAATGTCCACCTCTTGGGTGCCATCAGGTATAGTTTTGCATGATGGCAAGCACCTAAACGCACCACCTCTCATTAATGTGGCCCAAACAGTCATGATCACTTGACGCCTGAATTTTATACAAATGTGTCATGAAGTAATGCTTTTAAGCATTAAGAAATCAGTTGTCTATTCCTTACATGGAGTTTACATTAGATAAGTTATTTAGAATAAGTTTTTGCATCCTTTAAGACACTTTTATCATCTGAGTCTTGAGACATCTCTCAAAATGTCTTTAGTTGTACAGTATAATAGAAATGTTGGCACCAAGGTCAGAAAAGTTAGACGATGTTGACATCTGCTTTGATATAGGCTCAAATATGATAAAAACATTCCTCTAATTTTGCCTTGATTTGTTAACATTATCCCCCTTGTCTTCCCGTTTTAGTGTTGTACTTTCAAACTCACATTTTTTTACGCAGATGTGTGATTTTTTTTTGACGTTTTCTTTCATCAGCTGCCTCTGACTTTCTGCGTTGCCAGCTTTCAACATGGAGTCAAACACTTCAAAGTCTGCTGCAGCGTGTTGATATTCGGTCCCACTGAAGTTCTCGGGATAAAACTGTCACCTGTGTTCATTTTGTGCGTGTGTGAAGACTTGGAAACGCGCTTTAAACATCAACCTCAAGGCATCACTTTCAGCCTCTCAGTTTGTAATGTAAGGACAGATCAAAGGTTTTTATTTGCTTATTTAAAGTAATACCTGCACTCTGACAAATTGGCTGATTTCAGAGCTGCTGCCATTGGATTTGCAGTGTGAATGACTGGAAATCTAAACTGTATAAAAAGCATCACAGAACTTAAATTTCTGGAGTTTGATTAATGATATTAAGCACAAAGCATATGATTTCCTGCTCATACGTTAGTAATGCTTTCCTTATACATGATTCATAACATTCCTACAGTATGAACTCATATTATGAATTTGTCTGGCTCTGGATTAATAAATTATTAGCTTCCTATTAGTATTATAGATTAAGTACAAAGGTAAAAGCATTGCAAAGGGGAAATATAATGGGTATATTGTTGTGCATTAATCAGTGGTCATAAAATGAAAGGTCCCAATTTGATGACATCACACACATTGCTCATTTTCAGTGCAGGAAGACTTCAGCATGACTTTAATCATAATGAAGATAAAAACAATCTGCATGAAATAACAGCCAGTAATGATGACACATTAGGGCTTGGCTCTCAGCAGATTAGATATAAAGTGTCTCCTGTTATCATAGCCATGAGTTAAAAGCAACATTGAAGAGCAATTATTGTGATGATTTCAGTTCCTGTCAGGTTATTTTAGACACAAAGCTCTGTAGTATGTAGGAAGTAATTGTGACACTTATGCTGCTGCTGAGTTCTTCTGGATAGAAATGCTAAACGTATGAAAAAGACAAACATAACTAATCCCACTTCCTGTTAGACAACTTTAAGGTAGCTTATTCTGTTTGGAGTCACTCATACTCACTTCTTCACCGAGCATAAATGGCCCTGTAGGGTTAATGGACTCACTACTTAACATGCATTATATTTTTGGACAGGAGGAGGAAGTTAATGATGCACGGGGAGAACAAAGGCTCCAGCCAGGACAGAACCAGGAACCTTTTTGTGATGCAACTAAGCTCTGAGAGCCTCAGCCTCACTGCTCAATCAACCAGGAGATATTTTACTCTGTAGTTTTATTTCATGAACTATTTATGAATTTGCAGCAGAAAGGGCTGAAATGCTCTGTTCTCTGCAGCCGAACTAAGAGGAGTTGCTTCCTCATCTGCTTCACTTTCTCTGTCTCTGGGTCTTCAGTCTTTCTCTAATGGGCAGCTTATCATGATTTTAGCCATTTATACTACTTGCGTAATAATCTCTACATTTTTAGGGTCCTGCTTCCTGTTAAATCCTTTAGACTCACCTTTTCAGCAGATGTTTCTGTTCTCCCTGTCCTAAGTGTGTACAGAGGCGCAGAAGTGATGGAGGATCATTATTAAGACTTTTTTTTCTTTTCCACTGATAACACCTTCAGAACAAGCTGGTCTGTAATTTTCAGACATAACAACAGAAGTCACCACGCAGTATTTTCACTGAACAAGGCCAGCAAGTGTTTAATTTGTAAACAGAGATAAAGAGAGAGCAACTGCTTTATCATTTATGTCCAACTTTTTGCTGTTAATTTACTGGAGTTTGAAACAAATACTGACATTAATCTTTTTACAAAACTCCCTGTGTATTCGTTTTGAGCATGGACCCAGGTTTTACCTGCTGCTGCAGATTAGGGATGAGCATTCAGTTCGTCTGTCTCAGTCCATCATCGGGGGAACTAATGATCGATTATTGATTAACAGTATTTTCATATTGAAATTGAGTATTTTTAGTCTTTATTGATAAGCAGAGAAAGTATAAAAACAGTGAGTTTTTACGTTTGATCTTTAAATAAGATCAACGAGTCTTGTGGCACTTAAACAGGATTCATTCAGTGGTTACACTGGAAAATGTGCTCACATGCAACTTCAGCGCCAGTGTGAAGATGCATTAGTTTTTATCAATTTAAAAAGTAGTGTCATAGATATAATTCCTAATGATCCATTAATCTATAGCAGATCAATTACGACCATCCCAGCTGCAGATACAGCTGGAAGAAAGGTGGGAATAGGAACATGGAAAGATAATAAACACACCTGCTGTCGGATGTGCAAACTGGAAACTTCACAGCAGTTTGTTCCAGACGTCACTGAATGCAGCTCACATCATCAATAAAGCATCACAATCAGAACCAGCAACGCCACTAATTCTGAATGTTTTTAGGGGGGGTTCCCATGCACTAAAAGGCCTGAAAGCACCCATGAGTCTACACATGCTTTTATAGATTCTGCATGAGTTGTAGAGCTGGGACGATATATTTTGTAGACACGTCGTCTTCTTTCAACTTTTTTTGGGGGTGGTGTTTAAAAAACCAAACTAAAAGTAAAAAAAAGTTGGCAATGCCCAGGAATCTCAATTCAACTGGAATCAGCACCCAAGAAAAGAACCTCGCTGCAGTGTTGGACATGTTTTCTGCTGTATCATTAAAACAGTGGCGCGATATAAAGAGCAGGAAAACATCTCTTACATTCATAAAGGAAAGAACAAAGAGAAAAAAGAAGTCCTGCTCTCCAAATAACACCGACTGACTTTCAGCAGCAAACATTAAAAGAGCTATCTCCGAACAAACTAACCCACTTGATTAACAATAAGACGCCGTTCAGAATAATTAAGAAAACCATCTTCAGTGAATCCCCCTCATCAGTGTGTCTTCAAATGTAAATCAAACCCAAAAAGTGATTTCCCAGTGGATGTGGTGGACTGCGGTCTGCTTGCAAACCCATTTGTGTCGTGTGTTGTGCGGCTGGAGGTGGGATGTGTGCTGTGTTGGGCAGAGCACAGGCTTTCTGGCCCATCGTGTGTAAAATCTGAGCTGAAGTCAGAATAAGTTCAGCCAACAAACAGCACTCATTGACACAGCGATGTGTCCAATCAGAGGGAAGCTGTCCGACCGCAACGAGCACCTCAACCTCAGGTTGCCAGATATGTGCAGAGTAATTTCAACCTCAAGCTGGATCTCATGTCTAAGTGCAGTTCTTCCCAGCAAGCTGCCAAATTAGTCCCCACTCAGCCTGAGGCATAGCTGGATGTGGGTACTTCCTGGATGTTCTTGTGGGAACTGGTTGCAGTAAACCTTGAAGAGATCTGTACGTGTGGCTGCTTCCCTGCTCCGTGTCATGTCCACTGCAGCATGCAGCTTCTTTTTTAAGAATGATAATCAAATATGAACCCGATGTAACCTGTAAATATGGCCTCTGTTCCTGGACCTGAGCAAAGACAATCAGCAGAAAACTAACCTGAGCTCTCACAAAGCAAAACTTTTAAGTCCTTAACGGAAATCCTGGATGCAGCTTCCCCTGGTTAACGAGGCGAGGATTCGTCCTGCTTGTTGAAGCATTTCATGCAGAATCTTTACAGCTTTTGGTCCAACAGCTGCCCAGATGTTTACCTCAGTCCTGCAGCACGAAGCCAAACCACTTTCTGCATCTTTTACAAATCCATGAGGACTGTCATGGACATTGCAGTCAGATCTGCTGCTCATTGTGTTGCCATGTCCTGTTAAACTTGTATCTTCCTGTTAGATACACCGCTGTCCTGTCTATGTAGGCTGGAATAAGCAGGTTTAAAGAAATGGAAATAAAGATATTTGTGTCAGAATATGGCAACATCTCATCTCATTCCCCATGCAGCGTGTTATAACCCGGCTTCTTCCTGTGTCCAGCCTTGAGGAGATGTCGTCTGTGTGGCAGCAGGAGGCGGCGGGTTACTCTCCCTGCATAGAGATCGACTCCAGCTCCATGAGGACCAAAGAGCGGCTCTGCTCGCCAGCTTGGCTCAAACAGGAGCAAGACGACCTCCGCATCATCAAGTGGGAGAGTTTCCAAACCGGAGCCTCTGCAGATGTCGTTCAGGACAACACACCCAGCAGCGCCATGTCCGGTGAGCCCAACATTAAAAACCAAAGCGGTTTAAACTGGTGCAAGTCTCGTGCAAGCTGTTTTTTTGTTTGTTTGTTTGTTTTTTATCTGTTATAAAAAGGTGCCACTTGATGAATGTGTTTCCAGCTGTCTCGCATACTGAGAGTCTGCCCACGAAGGTGCTGCTGACTATCACCAAGCTGCAGTGCATGCTGGAGAGCAAGCAGGAGCGCATCATGGCGCTGGAGAAGCAGGTGGAGGACCTGATGCAGGACCGCAAGTTCCTGCGCAGCCAGATAGAAAACCTCACCAGGACTCGCACCATGCCGGCGTTTGCTCTGCCGAGCTCAGTGCCCGAAGGTCAGTGAGTCGGGAGGGACTGCTCAACACATGGACACACGTTGGATGTCCGCTAATTATTCTGTGTTTTGTTTCACTGATCACGGACAGCTCCTAAACCGAGCAAGGTGCAGCACTCAGAGAGCAAGTCTCGAAAGAGAGAGAGGGTGTCTTCCTGTTCGTCCGCGAACAGCAACAGCGGTTCTGAGGCGTCGGACTCTTCGGAGGTGTCTGTGGTTTCAAGTGAACATAAACGGAGGAGGCACCATAAGGATAAGAGGAAATCGAAGAAGGGAAAAGACTACGGCAGGAAGAGAGGTAATTAAACATCATTGAGAGATTTATTATTCCACCAGGTTGGTAACTGATACAGAAATAACTTTATGTTAATGTCAGCCAAACAGGCCGTTAATAGTTTCATAAATTAACACAAACAGTTTCATAAATCACAGTTGCTACTGATGCTGCAGCTTTACAGCTCGTATCCACCACCACATGATGCAAGAGTTGGTTCTAAATCTAAACCTAAAGGCCCATTTATAAAAGCACGTCCATCTCAGACAACACTATCTTCATATTTTCATGCATTCCTTGCGTCGCCATGGCTGTTTGCCACTGAAGCTTAAAGTTCATCTGTACCGTTGGCCAAATCTATACAGTTTCTGCTGCCCAGCCTTAGTGGAACACACTTCCAGCATTCTGCATCTTTATTTTATTTCTACACAAGTGTCTCTGAGTTTTGATCGTGCAAACGGAGCTATGAGACATGGACAGATGCGGTCCAGCATGGCAGCTGGAAACGACAGTGTTTGCAAAAATAATCCACAAGCTGTTAGAGCTGAATGTAGGAGACACAGAAATGAATCCAGCACAGTTCATTTTTCCCCCTTCCTCTGAAATGGTCCTCTCCTGTTTGTTGGAGGACTCAACCATGGTGCTAGGCTTTCCACCGATCGGATCGGCTTGATCGGATCGGCCGATATTTCACATATTTTTCATTTTTTATGATCGGCCCTAAAGTTTTCATCCACCGATCTGATCAATGACGTCATTGTGAAACTGCTCCTGCTGCAGCTGCTTGTGATCAGTTTCAGCTTCACTGTGATGCTGTTTGCTAGCGATGCTGTGTAAATTAAATATATTAACAAAAAACTTTATCGTCCGTCCGTCACACAGGAAGCACCGTTCAGATTTACTCTGGAAAGCAGTCGTGGTGCGGACCTCGTCTTTTATACCGTTCCGCTTTTATAAACGTCCCGCTCGCTGACCGAGCTGTAGCGGACATGTAGCGTCATAAAAGCTGAGATGTTGCGGCGCGTTG
>JAVQJG010082656.1:0-31504 GCA_036024015.1 Craterocephalus amniculus | reverse complement strand
ATGCTTCTTTACATATTCATGCACATCACAGATATTATTTATACAAAGCTGTTTAAATTTAAACATGTTAAAAAGTGAAGTTGATCTTACCTTCTGCTAGCAGTGTCTCCAAGATGGCTGTGGTCCCAAAAAGGACTGATTCACCCCCAGAGGAATGGTCAAAGCCACACCCAGCTCCAATTTCATTGGTCTCACACTTATCATCAGACTTTTTATGTGATGTTTTACTTTAAAAAATTTAAAGGGGTGGTGTGTGGGCCATAATAATGGTTTGTTGCCTGAGGGCAACACCATGCCATAGAGGGTTAAAGTTTTTTGTTGAGGATATATTATTAAAAGTTCAAGTCTTTTATAACATGTCATTCATCTGTAAAATATATTTATAAACTGTATATAATTTTACAAGGGCTAACTTGTGCGATGGAATATGCTCCCTGCATATTCCATCGCACGCTTGACTGAAATGGAGTAACTCGCTAAAATAATAAAGAGTATTTTTGTCTTTTATGTGAAATTAAAGTGTTAAATGCATCCCAGGAAACACTCTTTGCATAAATTCCAACTTTACAAAAGATATATAATGTAATTTATGGTCCAAAACCTAAGTTTGCTTATACATTTAGACCTTTTTTCTCTTAACAAATCAATAAACCAATATTTATATGTAACTAAATCCCACATCCAAATAGCAGCATTGAACAGATAAAGTGTCACATACTACACAAAAACTCCAGCTGCATGATGTCAGTGTGTTTCAGTTTTAAATCAAAGAGTGCTAGTTTTACTCTTACAGTTTGTGTTGATGACAGCCAGATTTAAAATGGATATGATGTTAGGTGGTGTAAATAAACTTGGGAGACTATTAGTGGGAGTGCATCGTAGCCTTTGAAATGCTGAAGCAACTTCTTGTCTCAGTCTATGCTTAATTTTGTGTCGCTACATGAGCAATCCTCATGGGATTTAGTGTATTGAGTTTTGAAAAAATCTCATCCCTAATCTATCTTTTACAAAATGATACATTTGAGTTATTATTTTAGTTTATTTTTCCATGGATCACCTGTAAGGAAAAGTTTTTTGTCAGCTGTACTATTGCTTGCTAGGAAAAAAAAATCCAATTGAAATTTGTCAAAGTAACATTCCTACACATGAAAAATGTAATTGTGGAAGATTCTCTGTTACTAAGGCAGCAGGCAGTGGGACCTGGTAGCTATTTACATGCAATGGGATTAATAATTGATGATGATTAATGATTCATGACCATCTTTCCTTGTTTGCAACAGAGGTGTGGCACGTGCTGCACAGGTGGCAGGCCTCTTGCTGGGAGATGGGATAATAACTTCATATGTGACCTAGTTTTCACAAATGCAAAATAAAGATATTCCTTTGAAGAAAATGGATACTCTCTGTCTACATTTTAGTGCAGGGAGGTTATGGTCATATCTGAGAGCACATTGTACATTTAGGGCTTTAGATATAGGGTTTTAGTGGATCATTTAAAGACATCACCTTTTAGCAGTTTGGTTTGTGGATTGATTTATTGCCCAACAACTTCAGCCCTCTGACCTTTCTGGAACGATAACAGTATCCTTGTGTCAGCTCGCACCTGTAGCTCAGAGAGCAGCCGTTGAGTCACACAGGAAGGAAAGTTTAGTTCATATCTTACTGGTCTTATCTCAAAAACAAATGCATAAGCCCACACATGATATAACACACAGCAAAGGCTGCTCCTTCCTGCTGGGGAATACGTAGTAATAAGTTGCCTTTTAAGACAGAGAAAGCTATACATCACTGTCAGAAGACCATCATGTTCCAAGACAGTAATTCTTTAATAGTCTTTTGAAGTCACACCTCATTCACTGCTGAGAAAACATGGTGAAGAGTTTTAACTGATGATGACTAAAAGGGCTGAAAGTTTTGAGAAAATTAATGGGCTAAGAAGCACATCCTTTGAAAAGACAGTTTTTAACAGTACTTGGCCTATTTTGAACTTATGGTAAATCATGTCATACCGTTTTCAACCCAGAAAGGATTATCTTCCCACTGTCTCTGTGGAAAGAGGAAGCAGTTTATGGAACGTTTGACACTGTCCCTTTGGTTAAACATTATCCTCGCACTCAACCCTTTTATCTGAGTCTGACTGATGGGCCTTCAGGGGGCCTTGAGTGCTCCTACAGGTCCCGTGTAGCTTCCGTAATGCTGCCTTTGACCCAGCTTCAACCTTCCTTAGTCTCAGGGGAAACTTCACCATTAATTACTGTGACTTCATGGTATATCAATCAGCAGCTCCTGGTAGGTTGCTGAACCACCCTTACAGATCAGAGTACATGTAAAAGAGTTGATGAGGTCTGATAAACTCATTCTAGTGGTGGCAATATTATCTCTTGTTTAGTGTAGGGGGATGTATCTGAATGAGATTGATTTGAAGTGTTGCTCATGCTAGATGGACAACACTCGTGGGTGTAAGATGAATAGGAAATCTGAGCTGCAGTTTTGTTGGACTGTTTTTCATTCAGAACCTCATGTAGCAGCTATGAGACGTAACTGGTTTGTATAGGGTTTGGCGTCAGGTTAGAAAATTCTTCTTGTATTCTTGAACCAGATTTATCTTTAGGGGAAAGAGCTGTGCAGGAGTTACAAAATATTAAAACCACTTAGTTTTATTTTGCTCTATCAGAAATGTGTAATACCCACACCACAAAGAATGTTGATTGCTTCAGTAATAGTATCATGCCAGTGAATTCTTAACAACACCCCAATTTAAGTTGTGGAAAACAAATGCACAATAAATCTTAAGTTGCTTACCACATGGGCTCCTGGGAAATACAAAATAACCATAATTTACAGAAGTATTTTTATCTTTTTAAATGTTCCACTATAGAAAGGCACAATAGGTGAATAATGTCAAAGAAATGGAGCGACACAATCATACTTTTTCAGACACATAAGATTACCTCAAAATCTCATCTGAGGAAAACCCCATGCTTGGTGCCCCTTTTCAGTAACTCAGATGCTCTGTGCTTCCTAACATCCATCTCACTCCTGAAGAATATTCCCAGGTGAATCTGAGCTTTCACTGATGGAATGCACTGTAATGGTCTTTTCATTAAATGGAGCTGCAGGGTGTATTACCCATGGCTGCAGAAGAGGCTTTTTTCTCTCAAATGAAATTCCCACCTTTACAGTAAAAGAAAGTTTTTGATTTTCCATTAGGATTTGGTTTTGTTACAAAACAGCACCATTACATATAATTTTGCGGCTGTTAATGCTTGTTTGATGCATTGTCAACATATTGCTAATCAGATTATAAGAGATTCTAATTATGACTGATATAGTAATGGCATTGCAAATGCACACATGCAGTTCTCGGGTGAAATTTGCTTTGGATAGCTGCAACATTGGCAGATCCAAAATAAAAGCTCATGTGAAGCATCCTTATCCAGATGCTCAGTCAGTGTTTTCAGTTGATCTGTAATGACGCAGGATTGCATAATTTCTGTAAAACGTACTGACAGCAGAGCATTCATGGGCATGTGATGTTAGGATCATCATTGTGTCATGTGGCAAACACTGCATGGTTTGTCCAAGAAGAGGTCTAAAAACACAATAAATAACAGATTTGTAAGTTTTAATTTCTGCTAAAACAACAGTTAAATCTGCTTATTATTTTCATATGCCAACAATAAGTTTGCATCAAATGAAGCCGTCTGCTGTTTTTGTATTCCCAATTCTGAAATAGCTCTAATTAGATACTGTATGCCCTATTTCCATTTTCCATCAAAGAGCTTTAAGTCAAGAACTACAGTTAAATATATCTAATTTGTCATATTCTCACTAACACTTTTGAATAAATACTTCTGAAATCTTTCTAAAAATCCATAAACATTGACACATAAAATATAAAAAATCCAAATTTAAGCTGAGTGTAAAGTCACAGTGGAAGGGTGGCTCTCAGTACAAAATGTCCTTTCTGTGCGACTTTTCCCTTTGAGGTTTTCTAATAGTGTGACATTCTGGTCCTTGTAATCTTGAATATAAAATCCCACCAAAACCAGTGACACAGGGGCAGGCTCAGGCTTGTGAAGATAACAGGTGAGTGTTATCTCTGCTGGTGGAAAAAAGGTTATGCAGTTTTTACAGCACCTTATTTCTGTTTGTCATAGACAAAGGAATTATAGACCTAGTGTAAAGACTTCAAAATGGAAAGCATTATTAAAATCGTTCAAACTATGGATTATTAATGATATTAACTATCTATTTATTTATTTTTTTCATATGCATTAGAGATTAAGCTGCAGACCAAACCAAGTTGTACAATCTGCAGCCAACCGGCAGAAAATTTGTGGATGGTAATGGTTAGGGCTAATTCCTTAGACATTCATTGGTTGAGGATATCGCTTAGTCACCCCCAGTTTATCGGGAGAAGCAGCGCCTCCCTGTGTACACACCGACTGGTTTGCGTTGTAGACGGGCTTGACTTCCCCACAGACCGTCTTCAGTCCAGGGCGGGGCTGCCTCTCCACCAAGCTGAGCTACAACTGGCAGAGGTTGAACTTAGCCGGTCGCTTCATGGAGCAGTGTGGGAATGCTCTTTCCGTAGCAGCGAAGCACCGGACCGGACAGCGGGCACATTTCGGCTACATCCTCCGATTCTCCCTCTCCGGCTGTGACCAACATTGACACAACAGAATACTACGGCACCGGGATTGGCTAAAAAAAAAAAAACATCTGCGGGGTGTAAAAGGAGCGCGTTTATTGCTGCACCGCAGCCAGGATGATGTGACAAATCAGAAATCTGCTGCCCGTGGAAAAAAAATCTCCGAAGCCGGATATTTCGTTTATTGCTGTACATCAACTGAGCTGGTTGCTCTAAGGGTGAGTTGTGTCATTTTATGGTTACTCTCAGTAATTGTCTATACGGAAGGCAGCAGTCGGAAGAAGCGCTCACGCGTCGTGATCGAGAGAGAAACGAGCGTGTACTAGTCGATTGAATTACAGATCAATTAACTGGTGAACATGGGAATTCTTCATGTTTAGGCGGCTCATTACAAACGACACTCTTTACAACTTGCTGCGCAATTTGAGTTGCTTGTAGTAGAGTTGTCATTGTCTAAGTCTGCAATTTAAAGTGTTAATACTGTAGCCGATAATAGGTTCCACCTTAAAGCCTAATCATCTACTTAAAAAGTACGATAAAGACAACACCTTCAATAAATGTTCTTGTGGAGTTAATAGAGTAAAATGTAGGCTACTTTATGTTCAGAATTATAGCTACACAGAATGAGACGTTTACTTAGGCTACTTTCTTTTACCTCGGATAGGCTGATGAGCTGATTGTTTAAATTCTTGAATTATCTGGCCGGATGGAGGCTGACTACAAAAGAACTTAAAAAAGGTAAAGGGGGGGGGGGAAAGACAATGCGTCAGTAGCTGTTGAATAATCGTGCAACATATCACGTAAAGTCCCAGAATCCCACCATAACCTCACTCATCTTTGTCTTCCTCCTCTTCCTTCTGGTCTTCATCTGCATCCCCATCACCTTGAATGCTGTTTTTAAAAAAGCAACATCATATGAATTGTCTCATTGGCTCTCTCCTTTGCGCGCGCACACACACACATTTATTTATTTATACATATATACAGTATATATATATATATATATATATATATATATATATATATATATAATGTATGTTTATAACAAACAAGTGTTGCTCAATTCAGGAGTGTACAAAGAATCAAAGCCCCATCATTTCATCGTCTTTGAACCTTAACATGTTATTTTATCCTTAGATCTTTGTTTTCTTCTGAATTGTGGTCTTTGTGTCACACTAATACATTGTGACTCAAAATGACTCATTGTAGAAAGTCACTAAATTGTACACTTGAAAAGACCAGCTAAACGTCTGAATTTGACTCACCAGAAGTTACACATTCCAGCATGGCAGCTCAAGCAGCCTACATATTAACAAACTACAATGTTGTTGACAGGTTTCACGCACTGCTGCCCTACAATACCTGGGCAGACTAAAGTGAAACTGTAGACATACTGTATTAGAAATTGCTGAGTTATTTTGGCAGACGGAACACAAGAGCACATGGTCTGGTTTGTGTGCCCACTGTTCCTGAAACATTATCACATGCAGCAGGGGGATCATAGCTTAAGGTGATGTAATCGCACCAATAAAGCAAGCCCCTGATGTGTGATATTGGCAATCATACTCATCCTCTGTATCTGCTCCAACTGGACTCTCTGGAGAGAATATTCCCAAAGTGTGTGTATGTTTGGATGTTTATATGGGTAAGCGATACTAGGAAGAAGCTGTGAGTAGCTATGCTAAAGCAGGTCTATCATTCAGTCTGGCCTTTGTTGACTAGCTGGTATGAGTGTTTTCAGAGGGTTGTTGAGGGGGGGCACGCTGTAGTCATGCCTGCATGACTCATGGTGCAGTATCTGTCTGTCAGTCTGGCCAAGTGCACAGTCCAGTACAAATTCTTCATGGTGTTGCCTTCAAATAAACTAGGGAGCGGGATTTCACGCTTAGTGGTCATGCTGTCAAACTTAATTCACTGCTATTCTTTGGAAGATATTTCTTTCCCAGTTTGTGTTTGTGTGTGTGTACTTGGGGAACGGTGGGTACTGATGTAGATTTGATTAGGTGATGCAGTTTTTAGAGGACTGCAAAGCAACTATAGATTTCCAGGAAGAAACCTGCCTGTTCCCAAACTTGGGCGCACCCTCTGCCATTGTTGGTCATTTTCTGCAGTTTGTCTGCCTGAGTTCTGTCTGAGTTCACAAGAAATAAAAGTCTCTGAGCTGAACCGTTCCATGTGTGCAAAGCACATGCTTCTCTGAATAACCTTGGGCTATTTAACCAACACATCTTTATCACAAGATGAAAACTTGCTTACTAAATAAGCTTTTTTTTAGACATTCTCAAGTTTACAGTATTTCTTTCCTCTGATCATTAGCTTAAAGAACACGTGGCAAAAGGTAACAATGTAGCAGTTAATGATTAATTTTGAAATGAATGTTTATGCTGGGAAGTTCACTTTTCTCTTTTATGATCTGTCTGTGAGTGATTATATTTTTTTATGTACTATGTTTAGCATCCTTTTGTATTCGTGTCTCAGATGTTCACATTTTTAGAAACACTGATAGTATTCTTCTCAATTTTCCCTCGGCATTTTTATCTTTCTCTCTTTGTTGTGTGTATCTTCTGGAACTGCTTATTGCACTAACATTTGACCTAATTCTTATTGGATAAGATAATGAATTCCACTTTAGACACAGTGGATGTTTTCATTTTTTTCTAATTTTCACAACTTTACCATAAAATTGCGGAGTATTTTTTATTATTTGAGCCCTATGTCTTGATTTAGAATAAATGAATAAATATAAATATTTATGTATTCATTTAGTTATTCATTTTATTTATATATGTATATATACACATATAATATCCTGGGAAGTGCCAATTGAGGCTTGTCCTCAGCAAGGATTTTTAATGTCGGTGACGGTAGCAGTAGCTAAAGAAGTCAAACATGTTAGCAAACTTGTTTTTCCACTTCCGAAACAATATGAATACATGCCTGCCAAGTAAATTGGTTACAACTGCTTTCACCATTGAGCTTTAACAGACACTGGCTTAAAAGCATGTCAGGTATGTTTGATGTCAGGAGAGCCCCAGGGGGGGCAGTTGATCTCATCGCCAGCTCAGACATGTAAACATTACACTGTTTTGACTAAGTTGTCAAAGAAGAACAGGGACTGTTCTTTTTTGTAAAATAATGTGGCACACACAAATAGTGCCATGTCTCTTGTTTGTGCTGTTCGAAATGGAAATTGTAAGCAGATATACCCAGCTTTGATGTGAGGTAATAAACAAAACAGCACAGTACACAGTGGTTGTGGTTCGGGGATTTAATTATACAAGAAAGTGCTTTTTGTTTGTACAGATCATCATCCTATGGCTGATTTGACTATGGTTTATACACAAAATATTGCACAATGTCATTGTGTTCTCCTTCTGATGGCTCATATACAACTATACCAATCCTTTGACACCTTTGTGGGTGCATGATGCTGCAGTGGTCATGGCAATTAAATCAGTTTTGATGTGATGTTGTAATGCAGCAGGGCTATTTCAGTTCTACCTCTAAGCCTCCAAGGCCTCCATCTGCCAGCATGCCACCTTGCTTTTTTTCTCAGTCAGCACCTCATCTGTCATGAGCTGGACAGCCATAACAACCAACTTTCACAGAATCTACCAGAGACGTTTGATGCACAGGTTGGGTGGAAGATGTAGATGTCACTACAAAGTAAATACATGCCACTGCAAATTATTAGCTGAAGCCAACATCAGGCGGTATCAAAGATGGAAACATCTCATTTGTAGTTATTAATGACAAGATGGTTTTCGTCTCATGGCTTGTGTTCAAACTGACATGGTATGTGGAGTTTTTTAACCTCGGTGCAAAGCTTATTTTTACAGTTGTGAGAATGCTGCGTGTATTTTACCACACAGGTCAGAGACTGTGCAGCAGACGCACAGCAACGGCTTTTTGACCTTTGGTCTTCCTCTTTGAGTGTGAAGAGTTCTCAGAGGGCGTGTCTGCAAGTAGCTCAAGAAATGCTCATCTTCACCTGATACTTAGATAGAAATGACAGAAATGTATATGCTGGGTATTTAGCAAATGCAAAGGAAGTCCTGTAAGATTCCTCAACAGTCCAAATTCACACAAGCTTGAATTACAGCAGCTTAAGATGTCATGTTGTAAAAATCTGATAGTGTCCTTATCAGAAGTGCACTTAAGAATTAAGAAGAACTGTTTTCATTGTTGCTTTTCCACATTGTTGTACAGGCAGTACTGAATAGTATGTTTACTTTTCCTTAGCTCATTGTCAACCTAGAGGGCCAGTTCGAGGAACACCCTTACTGATACAGTATCCGAGCCCTGATACAGCAGCAACGAGTGTTTTAAATAGGATAGCCTTACCCCCGGCCCACACCACTCCACCACCCCTTCTACACTCCCACCCCTCTATCTTTGGCGCAGCCGGTCGTCATACCACCAGGCTGCAAATCCTTATTGTGTACTAGACTGCTAAACTTAAGTTGACTGTTCCCTGAATGGAAGTGCACACACAGTTATATCTGGACAGTTTCAACAGTCCCACCAACATGACATACCATACACAAAACTCATTCCAGCAGCTTTCCCAGAAATGAGGGTGTGTTTTGGACTCCTGTGACTTGTCTTTTACTGCCTTTTTTTTCGGAAGAGGTGGATCTAGTAAGAGAATAAATAAGTTTCTTTTGACTGAAACAGAACTTCTATAACATTGAAGATTACTGCTGAGGAGTCTTAAAATGTAGTAGTAGTGCAAGAATAGTCATCTTGTTTAAAAAGTACATCTGATTAATAGCAGTTCTTTTATTTATTTATTTTGTAAACATCTGTTTTTTAAAAAATATATTTTCACCACAATGCCAACTTTTCATTTGCTAGCTGACAGAGCTTGCAGTGCTTCATGCCAGGGAAAATGATGTAAAGCCCTTCATTTATGGTGCCCAGATGATCACGCCCAGTTATAGTGAAGGCATCTCTTTGGAGGCTCCATATGTGGTGTAAAATATACACTCAAAGGGCTAAAACAAGTTTGAACTCTAATTAAAGAAAATCAGAAGAAATGAATGCTGTACGCTCTGACTTTGCCGTCTGAAGAAGTTTTTGGTTTTATTTCCCTTTACTAATCAGACACACTGTCTCCTCACCAACATGTTTCTTGATGATTTCATGAGAGTATTTTACAAGGTTGTCAAACCATAGACAGAGCATGGAAGTGTCCCTACACGTGTGTGTTGTGACCTGAGGGAAAAACTGACTTTGGTTTCTTAGACAAAGAGTCTGTGTTTTCTTGTGTTACATCAGTCGTGAGGAGGCCTTCCCTTTACTGAGCCTGTGACTATCCCAGAGGACCTGCCCTAGGCTTCCCTCTTTTCCTGTGCTTTTGTCATGAGTTTTCCACAGATTTTTTGGCCCTGTTGCTTGTCCTCAGCCTTCCTTCTTCCTCAGCCTTCATTTTCAGATTTATAACCGAGCCCAGCTCAAAGTTGGCAGTCCTACCTGTAGCCTGGTGTAGTGAGAAGAGAATGGTTAAATGTATGCTATTTCTTTGTGAAAAGATTTAGGATGAGTGCAGTAATCATTGTTCAAACAAATGATTTAACTGCCACAAATCTATAATCTGTTGAGATTCTCCTGAATATGCCATTGACATTATTAAATGATTGTCACTTGTTTTGATACATAGTGCTGAATCTCACCTCACATTTTTCTGAGCCATTGCTCTCCCATCACTGTTCATGTTCTCTGTCAAAATGTCTGGTGACCCACATTTGCTTCCCTGTCAAGTCCAAAAAAAAATTCTCCTGTGGACTGAAAATGTCAGGGACTATGTCAGAAACACATTTTATACAGTTTTTTTTTTTTTTTGATAAATAGTTTTTTGAGGCATGTTTGACCTATCCCCACCCACCAAATAGCAGATGAAAGTAAAGTAAGAAGAAATTGTGAATATGCACCTATTTGTCTACCAAATAATGCCCAAACAGAATAACTTTGTAACACTTATCATGAAAGCTCACTGTCTCTCTTGCTTTTCTTCCATCCGTGCATTTGTCTGTACAAAAGATGAAAGAGACTCAAATGTGGTAGCTTTATTAAAATTATCTAGTGCCTTTGTGTGGAAGTTGAATGGCTTTCCCTCCCTCTAATCCAGAGAGGGACCTGAAGATTAAATAGGTCTCTGCAGCTGTTATCTCTACAACGAAATAAAATAAAATCTAATCCTCCTACCTGCAGAAAATCAAGTTTGTACTCTAATATTATCCCTCACAGAGGCCCTGTGATTAGTAAAGCTAAATGTGTTTTGATAAAGGATGAGGTTGCTGGTTTCATATGCTATGTAACTCATTTTGTGCACAACTACATGCACATCTGTTTGCCCCCAGACACATACATTATGCCCAAACTTCCTCACGCACATCTGTCCCCGTGTACATATCTCCATAGCTTGAAGTGTAGATAATTAATGCAGCCATTCAATAATTTGCGCTACACCCTATCAAATGTTTTGAAATATTACAAGGAAACATTTTCTAAATTTGCATGAAAGCTTGCATCCATCTGAGGCTTTTTGAATAATTTCAGCAAGTCCATGAAATGATCGAGTCTTCGGTAAGGTGCTATGAAGGGTACTTCAGTTGGAAAAAGAAAATGAAAAAAAGGCAGTCATGGCAGGTTGGCTACTTAGAATTGTCTTGTCATTGTTGTGTGGATTTTGGGACTCTGAAAACCTGAATTTGAATTCAATTTTGCACTGTTCTTATCACCTTTCGAAACTCCTTCGGACAACACTTGACTGTGAAAGGTTTCTAAAGATCAAACAATATCTCTTCCGATTTTGTTCTGATCTACTATGGCTAATCCCACTTCTGCCGGCTACCCCTCATCATCTTCAAAAGACATGTCAGCTTTGATTTCCCACTGCGCTGAAATCTCTTGCTGCCCTCATTGTTGCCCGATGAGTTTGCAGCAAACCAGCCTCAAAGAAAGGCCTTTTTATTTTTGGCGTTAGGTGACGTACATCCTATCATGACCAGGGATGGGATGTGTATGTTTACACATGCAGTGTAGATGTGCTCCTGTGCATGTGAGCAAATGTATGTTGTTTCCGTGGTCATGTGGAGCGGACACGGAGAACGCAGCCAGTCTGCGGCATGTTTCCTGCCTTCATTTACACATTGACCCCTCCTCTGTTCCGCATTTCCTTCCTCCCAGCTCTCACCAGTAAAACAAGCAGTAACTTGACCTCTTCATGCTGGTGGTCTCCTTGAGAGGATGTGACATGACAAAGCAAAGGCTGTCCTTTGTGAAGTATTTTTAATTCTTGTGATTGGTCAGATAATAGTTATGATAGTGGCAACACAGCTTAAAAACTTTTTTAAAAAGAGTTTTCTGACTTGAACGCATATAATGTCTTTGCAATAGTCTAACAAGTTAACTTGTCTTGTCCTTCACACCAAGTCATTTTGTCTGTTTGGAATTTGCTTAGTGTGCCATTTCCATTGATAGAAGAATGGAAACTTGAGCCTGTTCCTTCTTTTTCTAACTATGATTGGACTCCACAATGACCCCTGTTCAGCCCAGTTCACATCAGCCCATACAATGAAGCCTTTTGTAATCATGATTCAGGCTGATATCATGCTGGAAACTATTTAGATGGGGATCACATGTTGTCAAGACACACTATTTCGGAGATTCTTCTGTTACTCACTTAACAAGAGAACACCAAGCCTCCTATAGACCATATGATGCCTGTATGAAGTCTCTGGACACATTTTTTAGGACAAGGATTATAATTAGATGTAAAAAATAAAAGGAAAAGAAAAAACTTTACTTACCTCCCTTTGTTTTCTACAACAAATGCTCTTTTAAAGCTTCAAGTTTAAGAAAGTGCATCTAACAAGGTTTTGTTTGGAAGGGAAGGAAAAAAGGACAAAACTTGCCAGACAGTCTGATTCTAAAGCTGTTGATCTCATGATTATAGAGGAAATTGCAAAAAGAGATATTTAATGTTCATCTTTGTCATGGTGTCAATCTGGTTTGACAACGTATTGTTTAACATGGAAATTTCAAATTGCAGCAAGCATTCCAAGCCTTAGCAAAGGATTTTAGACTTTTATTGTAGAATTGCTCGGAAAAACATTTTGAAAAGGAGTAATCCATTTTAGTTATTGTAACATCAGAACAATATCTCATACCTATCTCACTAAATCTAATTATCCTTTGAACCCATAAGAGCAGAAGAAATTCTATCATAAATTAGACTTTCCAGTCAGTTTTAAATATCTGCCTCTGGTCAGTATCACAATCTTGTTGAATTTCTTTAACTGCTCTAAACACATAGTTTTTCTGTCCCGGCACATACTCGCTATGCCTCAGTGCAAAATTGTGCTGTAGGTCTCGGGAGTAGACTTTCCCACACTCGTAGGCCACAAGTGGAGATTCAGTAAGTTGATGATAAGCTTTTATGGTAAACAAAAAGGTCTGAAGCATCTGGCATCCAAACCTCAGGCTAGCTGCTTATCAGTTTCATTGAGGACCTTTTCACTGAGGACCTTTTTTTTAACTGTGTTACCTGATCTAACCAAAGTGGTTTGAGAGTATACACATCCATGTTTTGCCATTGTACAAACCCTATCTTGTTTTCTTGACTTGTGATATATATATATGTATATATATATATATGTATATATATATATATATGTATATAGCCCATAGTAAGGGAGTCTTTGCCGTCAGCTGCTTCCTGAAGATTAGAGTTACAAACACCGAGACATTACACAGGTTTACAAAGTGAGCCTTATTTTTCCACCAAAAAGCCTTTTCTATCTCCTGCAGGAACTGAAAACAGGCCTGTGAGCAGTGAGAAAAGAGATGGCCTAGCTACAGTAAATGCCTCGTGCGGCTACCAGTATGCACAGGAGCAGCAAGTAGCTGTAAATAATTTACCTTTGCAGCACGACTGAATAATTCAAGTCCTGAATTAACCATGTTTATAATGATAATAATGAATCTTCTTCAATCTTAAAAGAAAATGGATGGAAAACTTTAATCTATAGGAAAGATGCTGGTCAGGTGAATGATTCTCTGTTGGTATACACACTGGCATTAACGTTGTTATAGTTTCTATCCAAGTTTCTGTGTGGTGTAACATGTCTCACCGCTCCTCCATATTGATTTCCTGTGCAGGATATTACTGACCAGTGAAAGGCTGGGTCTTGTGCTGATAAAATAATAGAGCCCAATATTGTAGATCTTGCACTTGCAGGCAAGATCTAAGGTTTTGCTGTAGAAGGGAACGAGTTTAGCAAAGACAGGTGGTCATTTCTTTCACAGGGATACACATCCAGTTCTATATATCAACTTGATAAGAGCTTCCTGCTTTTGAGAACAGTAATCTTATTTTTGTCAGTTGTTTGTTATGTTGGGTTCAGTTACATCCAAATGTAGATTCACAGAGGAGCCCTTTAAATAGACCTCATGCATGCAGACTGCTCTTAAGAGGCCATTTATACTTTTATAAGCTATTCATATCTCTGGCTCTCAGTAAACAGTGTTTTGATTTTGAGAGAGCCTGTTTGCCTATGTAAAAATCTGTCACTCCACACTCAAACCACTGAAATCGATATGGTGACGTTTGTATTGTTAAAATAACCCGACTAACTGCTAATAGCGTGAGGTGGAAGATCAGTGACAAAAACATGGGAAAAATGGCTTGAGGCTTGGGGATTTTCTCTATGCTCACCGTTTACCTTGCCAGTTATAGCAAGCCTTGCGAGCCCCTTGGCTT
The DNA here is from genome assembly GCA_036024015.1 of Craterocephalus amniculus. NCBI lineage: Eukaryota > Metazoa > Chordata > Actinopteri > Atheriniformes > Atherinidae > Craterocephalus > Craterocephalus amniculus. The sequence continues at coordinate 17,084 of JAVQJG010082656.1, read as the reverse complement.
GCTGTGACACTTGATCTCTGGGTCAGCTGCAACAGATATTTCTGCTGTCTCTGTGTGTATTTTTTTTTTACGTCGTAAGGGTTGGTTCGGTGTGACAGACTGTCACATGTCACTAGGGTCAATTCAGATGAGTGCAGCTTTGACTGGTGCACAGTTGCACTTCACTCTGGGCTGTGGCTGCTTGCATAGTGTTTTCCTCCATCAATTATAAGCAGAAGAATAGACTGTGGTGTTAAGCTATAATTGTGGCTTTTGTTTGGATGAGTGAAGAGCCGTTGCTTTCATAGTTGTAAAGGAGCGATACATTGATATTAAGCTGGACATTTCCTTTAGTTGAGTCATAATCATTATTCTGTATTCAAAATCGGCATCCACAAACTTTATCGTCTTTTGGCATTTTGCCGGCTCTGCATTATTACACATCTATTTTTATCGCTTGGTACAGTTTAGTTTTTCTTTTTCTCACCTGAATGAAATATCAGTTGCTTTGTGGTTTTTGTCAGCTTCTACTTCACACTAGCTAGAGGCACATTGTGTTATATAAAGATCAAAAGCCTTGTTCTGCAGTTAATATGCAGCTGGCCCTTAGATTCTTATAGAAACTGCACATTACTGAAGTGCTGCTGTGAGCTGCCTCCATCCATTCATTGAAGTGACTTTAAAATCAGTTCCTTCTTGTCACAAAAGAGATGTCTGATTTTGGGATTGCAGTTTAAAGTTGATGTGACTTATTGTCATTTAATTTATGTAAAGAAGGAAAAAATGAGTAACTGTTGGAGTATGTGGAAAACCTAAGATAACCGGTTTGTGCTGTCAAGTAATGTGTGCAATCAATTTATCAGCCCGGAACCTACATAGATTCAACAACTGTTAAAACTTCAGCACTGAAAAGCTTGCAATTAGAATAAAAAGTGCAATGTTACAGAACTAAGTTGAAAGTTAGAGAAACAAAATTGCAGCAGAAACACAGAGAAAGGTGGAAAGAAGGCCTGAGGCCAGGAAGCTCTGCAGATCTAAAGAATGAGGCTTCCTGACTTCTCCCCACTTTGATTAACAAGGTCATCCATCCTGCCTCTGCATGCTAGGCAGACTTTCTTCCTTTCCACTGACCACCTTGGCTCAACAATTCCCCCTGTGATCAAGCAGGACCTTACTTGACTCAACACTGTAGGCTCTGTGAGCCTCATTCATGCAGCTCTCGCAGCCACCCTGCCTTGGCTGCACTCTCCTGTGGAGGAAGACATAGCAGTAGTACACACAAAGTGCCCGGAAACCAGCCAGCTCCTGTCCATAATAGTTAGACTACATGTGGTTTCCAGCTCTGCCATTTTAGCTTGGTTCTGTTGCAGCCAAGGATCTTGTGGAATGTGGGTAGGGCATGCATAGAGATTTTAAAGTGCCTCAGACTGAGGAGATTTCAACAATATACAAATATTTCTTACACAGAATTACTTTAAGTCAACTAAAACTTTTCTATACCTGCACAATGTTAAAAGCACATATCCTTGAGTAATGCATGATGTTCTGCTCTGGTGTAGTGCTAAAAACATTGAGCAAACCCTCTTCAGCAAAGAGACCTCCGCCAGATTACTATTTTATTTATTTATGGTGTATGTGAAAAATATGGGCAGCACTTTTATGTGTTTTTTTTAAAAGCATGAAACAAAGGAGTAGTGCAGCGCCTCTCCATATACTTTTTTTCTCCAGCTCTTTAGTGCATTCAAGTTGGTAATTAAGTTTGATTAAGTCTTTATGAACTTATCGACTTTTATCCTGCTAGTTTCCCCTATGACAACAGGGCCGCTACAGTAATTATCTAAAATGATTTCACTGAAAACTCCATCAAGCTTTAGTTTGTATGCAGAATGTATTGATGTATTAAATGCAGCTTCACAGTGGTCTTCAGTTCTGGTTATGCCTGTCAATCCCTGTCCTTGTGGTCCATCAAATATCTCTTGCACCTGCAGAGATGCAAGTTAGTCCTCTGCGTTTTGGTTAGCTTCTCTGTCCTCTGCTGCATAATGTGTGCTGCACAGGCAGTGTAAGCCCCAGGATGAAAAACAATCCATGTGGGTCTTGTGATTGAGTGGGAAGTCTGAGTTTTTTACACAGAGCAGGAAGCCAGTCTTGCAAGGCCCAATGCTCACTTATTGATGTGGGTGTTTTCCCTCTTTAGATGTGAATCTTGAAGTCAAAACAAATCCTTTTGGGAAAATACATTAAGTCATGGTGGTCAAAAGGATGTGAACCTCCAATCAGCACTGGGAATGTAAATATGGTGGGAGACTAACGTGCTTCAAATTGTTACCATACACTATCCCAAGCAGGAAAAAAGCTGCACAACCTCCTTGAGAGTCAAGATTAAACATTATGGTACATTTGCTAAGCAGTGTGGAATAGTTTGAATACTGTAGTGTTGTATCACCAAGTGCTAGCTTCTTTTTTTTTTAACCTAGATAACACATGCTGTCAAGGAAGAGCTTGTCCTCCAACTTGGATATTTGCCAGAGAGAGTTCAGCTTTTTCTTCCCCCAAGGATATCTGCTTCTGAAGGACTTCCTGCCTATATTGCTTAATTTTTCTCAGCCTTGAGTCCAACCTTCTCCGTGCTATTTGTAATTTTCACAGGGAGAAATGCATGGAAGGTGTTCATATTTGTGCTGGCATTTTAGCAGAGACTATGCCAACTGTTCCAGCTAAACTCCTCCTTAGACACGAGTTGCAGCGCATTGCCAGTTTTACTGTGTGTTGACATTGGAAGGAGACAAGAGGGAATGAAGGATACAGATTTCCCAGTCTCTAGGCTTTGCTTTCTGCTGAATGTTGAAGTTTACTTTGGGTTCTGACCAGATGCACTTACACTGCACTGGTCAGGAGATTATTGGAAACCATAACAATACCTGTTTATCAAATTTTGCTTGCAAGATTTGCAAGGTTTTTCTGTGTCATTGGGACAGCATTAAGAGGTGTAGCCTGGAATAAAATTAGCTTAGCTTGCTTAACTGCTTCCTGTCTGAGCCTGTTTCATTCTGTAGCTACAAAACAGATGCTCCCTCCCCCTTCATTGATCTGCTCTGTATCAGGGCCCCTGCTGTTTTTACTAATAGCGAAAAGTAATCAAATATTATAAAGTAATGTTCTGGCCTGGAGCTAGATAGACGGCTGTTATTGCAACAATGAGCCATGCACACCCCGAGATACTCCTAGCACATTTGTATTTACCTAATATTATTATCTGGTAAGAGATGCCGTCTGATATGTTTTTCTTATATATACTTTTTTTCTTATTTTCTTAGTAATTCATTGAATAAATCACAAGTTGAATCACAAACAAATACACCACCAGTCAAAGGTTTGGACACACTTTCTCTTTAAATATATTGGGAATAAACTTTTGACTGATAAGTAATCTTAAAATGACAGTTTGCATGCTTTCTGTAGGGTGTCCTCCACTTATCTCTCTCCCGACTTTGTTTTAGGCTTTGTGGTAGTCAGCAGCTTTAGTCTACTCTTCTTTGCTAATCTGGTATCACAGTTTTGACAATGTCACTAGAGGTCACATAATATTCAGGATAAACATGTAATATGTGCACAAGGCCAAACATCCCAGACAGACAAAGAATGAAAATGAAACAAACAATGCTGCAACTTCTCAGAGTATACCTTGTTCTATTATAAACACTCAACTTTTTTCAGATATTTATAGACATATCCACAACTGTATTGCAGAAAATTTCAGCTCTGTCATAAAGATATAGACTGTTTCTAATTGCAAAGATACTGGTGGTGAACCCTTCCACCCTCAGTGTGAGGTTTTCCTTCCGTCTCTTGTGAGATTCACTAACAACGCTTCCCATCATCACATGGGTTAAAACAGAAACCTGTGGTGCATTAAAATGCCAATGTGAAACAGATGTGGTCACTAAATGCCGCTGACTTTTTTTTCTTCCTTCAAGGCACTTGAGCTGTAACATGAGAAATGAGGTTGTGACATGCTCTGACTGGTGAAATCTAGTGAAACAATGTAACTTATTGAAATGTGCTTATCTGGAATTAACAAAAGGGTGGGAAAGATTCTATAGATTTTTCTAATTCATTTGGTTTTATAAAAACTCCAAATAGAAATGCACCCTCCATAACTTTGTGTATGGGATGCTATATTGTATGAAATGCAACTGTTAGCTTTTAAGAGGCAAGCTAATTCAGTTTTCCAAGGTAATTGTGGGAAGAAAAGGACAGGAAGCAAGCTTAGAGAAGTGAAGTTAGATGGTGGAACAATAAAATGAAGGGCTGGTGATAACAAGGCTGCAGCTACAGTCAGACTGTCTGATGCTGAGGTTTACTGTGCACCTCCTGTGGTCCACGAGCCTCATCATGGGAATGCACACACAGTCATTAGTCTCTGATTGATGCCTGCTGGAAGCAGAGCTGTTTTAAACCACAAAGAGGGATTAGGCTTGATTTTAAGTGAAAATTAAGGGATTATCTTTAAGACTGCAAACTTCCTCACTCCTCAGCACAAAATGCACATGGCTTTTTTGTATGACTCTGTGATGGTTTGGGGATGCGGTAAACAGCTGTAGACTGGTTTTTCCTTTACTATCTACTGAACGGAAACACGTGAACGCCCACATTTGAATCAAATAAGGGTCCTCTGCACTCTCTTGTGAAACGGCTTAGGCATAAAATCAGTGTGACTGTCACAATTGCTTTTAAATTCCAATTTTCACTCCATGATAACATAACTGCATAAATGAGAGTATGTGTGATATAGATTATGTCATCTGCACTCTGTCCGCATAGCTGGCAGGCCTGGGGTGGGACCGAGAACATGGCTGAACCACGACGGGAAAGCACCAGCAGCCTGCAGAGGAAGAAGCCTCCCTGGCTCAGACTGGACATTCCCACGGCTCAGATGTCACTCGACGAGTCTTCTACTTTTGTTCAGGTGCTGCCTTTCACTAAACGCCTTTCTCAATATTTATCACTTTTCCCATTTACTGTTCTGCATGGTGTGTGTTCTCACTTTTCCAACACACTCTCTCCTGTTTAGCCGATAAAGAGGCAGGGGTTCTTGCGCAGTATAAGCATGCCGGTGGAGACCTCTCACCTTCAGTCGCCACCACGTGATCTGTTCGACACCCGACGGCCTGTGTTGCAACGTCAGTCATCTATTACACAGACAATTAAGAGGTAAGACCATGTTGTAAATCACTAAATTGTTAGCATGAGACGGTACATATATATATACATACATAGATTTAGGATGAATTGATACTACATTTCATGATTATAATATACAAGTCCTTGTGTATTTAGTGGAGCAGTATGCACATTTTGTTCAAATCTGTTACTGGTGACATTTTTCCTGACAGTTGTAGAATTTTTCCTTCTTTAACCTTTTTCCTGCTAATTTAACCACTGTGATTACAAGCTTGATACAACTTTGCTAATACTTGAAATCTAAGTATTGCCTACTAACTGCCTGCTTCTGCCTCTTTGCATGATGGCTACAGCACTGAATGGCTGCATTTTTTTTCCTTTTCACTTCCTGTTGTTTTTTTTTCTCTGTTTTCATCCCTTCCTCTGTCCCTTCTTGCCACCTTCTGGCCCTGTTCTGCCTGGTCACAGCAGCAGGAGAGTGCACTTTGAGCGGATTAACACTGTTCCTATTAAGGGGCAGCGGGCTGCACGCCGCAGCATCAGGAAACACCACTCTCTCTCCAGAACTCTTCTCAGGTATGGGAGGAAGTACTGCATGTGCTCATGTCATTTAGTTTTAGATGAGAGTTCGTCACAGAATTTCAGTAATTGTTACTCTGTCACCAGCTGTTTCCTGTTAGTCATAATGCCACAAGAATCCTTTTTAAGTGACACATAGGAGGACCTGAAACTAACAGCAGTCATTCCCTTCACCCAAATACATCCTCATTCAGTTACCGTAATTACTGGTTGGTATTTGGTGGGGTCACTCATTTCCCTATAATTCTATAGAACAAAAGTAGCAAAAAAAAAAAAGTGTTGTACTTGTGTGCCAGGATTTTCAGGATTGCATGTCAGATCTGAGCCACCCTTTTGGCAGTGTTTGATTAGATAAGGGCATGCAATAACATTCAGTCATGCTCACTGAAACAAGTTGATGTTGTAAAGGAAAGAAAGACGTAATATCCTAAAATGTCACCGGCTCTTTGAAGGTGTTTAAAAGTTTGAGGAGCTGTGAGGCTAGTATGACATTTATGAAATTTACCTGAACTTGACTCGACTGGCTGAAAGCTCGCTTCACAGGTTGTAATTAATGAAGAAAGAGCTTGCGTGTTTGAGCTTTTCTTTGAGGAATGTTTAAACTTCCTCATCCTGGCCTCGGGGTGCAGTAACATTGTTTGTTCTGGTACTTATTAAGCTGCAACATCAACAACGTGACTGTGTGTTTATACATCAAGGTTTATTGGAATGCCCAGGGTGGAAAAGGATGCAAATAAAACTTGGAAAAAACTAAGTTGTCATTGTCTGTTAGATGTTCAGAATAATATTTTCTGTTTTCTGGTCTCAATTGGGTTTAAGAAAATCAGTATCAGAACTTTGCTAATCCCTCATTTATTCTCCTCTAAACACAAAGGCTTTGTGAGGTTTGTTATTGTATCATGCAGATATTCTGCGTGTATGTTTGACATAATCTGGTCTAGGCTTGTTCTCTCTACTTTGCCCGCTACTTGCACTATCTAGGGCACCTTTTTTACATCCTAGAAGGTGTTGTTTAATCAGTGTGTTTCATATTTGCTTACCCAATCCTCTATATAGATCTGAACGTTTAGGGGAACTAATATTTATCTAATCAAACATTGAAAAGTTCAGTTGAAAAGTTGGTGTTTGTGATGTTAGGGGAACGGCGGACTGGTTTGGGGTAAGCAAGGACGGTGATGCCACCCAGAAATGGCAGAGGAAAAGCCTGCGCCACTGCAGCTTGCGCTATGGAAAGCTCAAACCCCAGGTGATCCGAGAGATGGACTTACCCAGCCAGGACAACATCTCCTTGACCAGCACGGAGACCCCGCCTCCTCTCTATGTTCCCTCCTCACAGCATGGCATGCAGAAGGTAAATGGATATGGTTGCTTTACTGAATGTCAAATAAAGCAGTATTTCTTGCAGTAATGGGAAATCCTTTTTTTTGTTTTTTAATCTGAAAAAGGGACTAACAATTTTAATCATTTTTTAAAAATTCATTATTATATCATTTATATAATTTTCTTGAACACATCAAACTAACATAGAAGTAGATTATAATAAAAACATTCCTTAATTCCATAACTGATCTAAAATTTCATATAAAAATGTGTTGTTATGACTTTTTAAACTAATTTTATTGGTCTCCAGATTGTGGATCCATTGGCGCGTGGAAGAGCTTTTCGAATGGTGGAGGAGGTGGATGGCTACAGTGTGCCTCAGACCCCCATCACTCCTGGAGCGGCCTCACTTTGCTCCTTTACCAGCTCCCGCTCAGGTCTCAACCGGCTGCCTCGCCGCCGTAAGAGGGAGTCTGTAGCAAAGATGAGCTTCAGGGCTGCAGCAGCACTGGTCAAGGTGAACAGGATGAGATGCACTAAGCAGTTTAAAATCAAATATGCCCATTGCATACCAAATTAAAATGCACAGACAGGAAAAAAAGGTAACATGAGTATTTTTATGTTTTTTTTCTGCACTTGGATGGATTTTATTCATACTTATTTCTAGAGACTCTATGATAAAAGAAATAATGATTAAGGGGCATGTGTATGTATTTATCTCTCAGGGACGGTCATTTCGAGAGAGCACTCTAAAACACGCTCAGAGGCGAAGCTTCACCCCTGCCAGCTACATGGAGGAAGATGTCGTTGATTTTCCGGATGAACTGGACACATCCTTTTTTGCCAGAGTAAAGATCTCATTAAATTTAATTAATGGAAATCAAACAAATGACAAATTCTTGCACCTTTTACTTACCTTTTTCCCCCCCTTAACCTCAATGTTTCTTCTAGGATATGATGCATGAGGAGCTGTCCACATATGCAGATGAAGTATTTGAATCGCCATCTGAGGCCGCCATCAAAGAGGCCGAGCCCAGCAGCAAGATGGATGAGATGGAGCTGACCGGCAGTGCCCTAGATAAGACGGAGCTGGAGAGAAGTCACCTCTTGCTGTGAGTTACTGCCGGCTCAGTGTTAGCGGGGCTGTGATGACACATTTTTGAAAACAATTAAAAGTGTTCCTGGTTACTGGAAAGCAGTTTTTTGAGAAGAACATGGAATATCTAAACCACCAGTGGTGGTAGTTAAGTCGACAAAAATAGGTCTATTTTTGTAGAAAATGGTTGTCAATAGAAACTGAGAAGAAAAGAAGGTAGATTATTAGGAGGGAAAGAAAATCTTGCATCTACGGTCAACAAATATTTGACAAAAATTAACAATTTTCATGAATTTTTTAATTTGGAGGCAGTGCTCAGAATCTGCTCTGAAACTTCAGTGGATTACCTGAATCAGGGGAGGAAGGAGCAGAACTCCTTCGATGTTATTTTAATAACTCCTTGACCTACACTATTCATATTTCTTTGTCTTTTACCTCTTATAGACCTCTGGAGAGAGGATGGCGAAAAGCCAAAGAAGGAACTCCGGGACCACCGAAGGTGCCCTTGCGTCAAGAGGTGGTGAGTGTTAATGGACAGAGGCGTGGACAGCGCATCGTCGTACCTGTCAAGAAGCTTTTTGCCCGTGAGAAGAGGCCATATGGGTTAGGCATGGTTGGAAAACTCACAAACCGCACGTACCGCAAGCGCATCGACAGTTATGTCAAGAGGCAGATAGAGGATATGGATGACCACAGGTACCTTCCGTCATATCTCTCCAATTAACACTTTCTCCCTGTCTTACACTGACAGATGACGAGTGCCCATGTTGTTTCTAAATACACCTTCCTTGTCTCTTTTAGGCCGTTTTTTACATACTGGATCACCTTTGTCCATTTACTCATCACTATCTTGGCTGTATGCATTTATGGTATCGCACCAGTGGGTTTCTCCCAGCATGAGACGGTTGATTCTGTGAGTCCCGATTATCATGTGTTAAGGGTCTTGTATATCTTGAACGCATTTTCATCTAATCATAATTCTTTTTATTATTGATTGTTACTCTTTCTGTTTTGAATATCATCTGATTTAGGTTTTAAGAAACAAAGGTGTGTATGAAAATGTCAAGTTTGTGCAGCAGGAGAACTTTTGGATCGGGCCGAGTTCTGTAAGAACCCTTTTTTTTTTTTTACTTTTTTAGCATTTTTTGTCGTGTCTGATAAATAAAAAAAGACTGCAACTTATAGAAATAGGTAATGAGAGATATTTAAGTTATGCACTTTTATCTTTCTGTTTTAAAGGAAGCCTTGATCCACTTGGGGGCCAAATATTCTCCATGCATGCGTCAAGACAAGCAGGTGCATGATCTTATCAGGGACAAGAGGGCTGTTGAACGCAACTCTGCCTGTTGTGTGCGGAATGATCGTTCTGGTTGTGTCCAAACGTCAGAGGACGAATGCTCGGTCTGTAAAGGCACAAGATTCTTTGAGTCCCTTTTACCTTTCTAATTTATTAAGAAAGGTTGCAGGCAGTTCTAATCTTCTCTGTTCTTCTCTGTATAATTACAGAGTACTTTAGCTGTGTGGGTGAAGTGGCCACAGCATCCCAGTACTCCCCAGTTTAATGGTAAAAACAGGCAGTATGGCTCAGTGTGCCATCAGGATCCCAGGTTAGGCACAAATAGTTTTGTCATTTAACACTTGAATGATTAGCTGGTATTTGTTAAAACATTTTATGTATTTGTATTGTTTTGCTTTCTTTGCTTACAGGATATGTCTGGAGCCTGCCTCTGTGTCACCTCATGAATGGCCTGATGACATAACAAAGTGGCCAGTGAGTACTTTTTGTAAAAAAAAAGAAAATACTTGGAGTGTGGAAATTCTAAATCATGTTGCCTGAAACCTTGTGTCATTTTTACGATTTGATCTTAATATTTGTAACAAAATGACTTTTAAAAAAACAACAACAAAAAAACTGCACAATACACAGAAATGCAAACTATTTACATTTTTGTCCTGTTAGTCCTACTTTTTTATTTTTATTTTGATTCAGTTATCTTAAAAAATTTAATATGTGACGCCTTTGCTGTATTTAAAGTGAAGCATGCATGCTTGTGCTATAACAGTTTTCAGAAGTGATACTATCCCACTTTAATTGATGAAGCTGCATTCAGTCATAAAACCTGCCGAACATCAAGATTAATAATTGTATCTCAAATTTATTTAAAAAGTAAACCATTAACTTCAAATTGTACGGATAAACTTGACAGTCGGACTGTTTATTTCCTGATTTTGTCTGTAGATTTGTACCAGGTACAACACAGGAAACCATACCAACCTGCCTCATATAGACTGCACCATCACAGGCCGACCCTGCTGCATTGGAACCAAAGGGAGGTGAGGACCTCTCAGCATCGTATGAGAAACATTTTCACTGAAGTCATGACACTGAAGATAGATTAACTGTTTTTACTTAATAACTTCTACTTGCTTTCTTCAAGGTGTGAAATCACATCCCGGGAATACTGCGACTTCATGAAGGGCTACTTTCATGAGGAGGCAACTCTTTGCTCTCAAGTAAGTAGCTCTGTACAAAAAAAGACTGAACTCTGTCACAGGTTGTCACCAGGATCCCGATGTGGACACAGAACTGAGTTGCAGAGAGAAAAGTTTTGAATTTGTAAGGAACCAAATTGTATCTGAGCAGACAGATGGATGCCAATTGGCAGAGTGAATTTCCTGAGGGGTTCAGAGAGAACAATGTAAGACAAGAGGTTGAGATGACCCCCCAACCGTCCTTGATTTGACATTGAGAAAAGGCACGGCTCATGATCACCACGGAGATGGATAGACATGCATGCCAGAGGCACACACAAGCAGAGCAACAGACCACGATTTAACTGTTTAACAAAAAAACAAAAAAGCATATTTCAATTGTTTTTATTTGTTCTGTCAGTACTGATGCTAAAAGTGCCATTTTTAGCGTGGAGTGCTGTTTTATGTGCTCATCAAACTTGTCTCTGTAAGATGTTTGCAGCAGGATGTTTTCTTCTAATCTGACAGTTTAAATAGTCTAGTTATTTTTCTTTTCTTTGTATGAAATGTAGCGTGTCCGAGGAATATGACTTATTATGTCATGCTCTGTCCTTCTGCAGGTGCACTGCATGGATGATGTCTGTGGACTGTTGCCTTTCCTCAACCCTGAGATTCCAGATCAGTTTTACAGGCTTTGGCTCTCTCTTTTTCTGCATGCTGGGTGAGTTGGCAGGATCTCTCATTTTTGCTTGTTCTGCCATTTTCTTGACACATTAATCAAAGGGATACTAAAAGAGGATGGCTTAATGATGTATTTATAGAATTTTAAAAGAAATTGTGCATATCAAAGTGAATTCACTTAATAATTCAGCATTCATTGAAAAATATGAATCTAGTTTTGCTCTTCAGAAGTAAAATTTGGTTTGTGAACAAGTCTAGATCAGTGTTTTTTATTGTAGTTTGATTCAGATAATCAGTCAAATGTATCTGATCATACAGGGTAATTAACTGATTGTGTGTGTATATATAGCACTTGCAAGTCAAAACATTCAATCAATATATGAGAGAAAAAAAACTATAAAAGAAAAAGTCCTACCATGTATGCACATATTCCCTCTACACAGTATGCATTATAAACTACAACATAAATTATTTTTATAAAAATCTTAGTGGTGTTGGTTTGTTCAGTTGCAGGCAGTGTCATTCTATACTATTCACCGCTGATATTCACAGTATGAGAGCGACATCATGTCATATGAGGTTCTATCATACTGGTAGCTAGAATTTCTCCAGCTGTCTTCTAAGTGTCACAAATATTTTACACATGATCCAACTCATCACTCGCAGTCATATATTGTATGTGCTGTGTGAGACTGACAGCTTTACTTTGGTGCAGCTTAAATCTGTCAGTCAGTCTGTACGAAGCGCTGACCTCACAGTTAAGGACAGTAGTGCTTCATCTTCTGTCGTCTGTTATCTCTCTCCTGGGTAATTAAACAAAGTGCCCTCACTACATGAACTCATTAAGCTTTAGTAAGATAGACACTGATTTTGCTGTTGTGCTAAGTCACGTCTGCTTGGCTACTGAGGGGCTTGCCTGTCCTGCACAGACGGATTATCTTCGCAACACGTGCAGCTTTGCACCCACATTTGCACACACACACAAAAACCTTTGTCTGTTTTTTCCAGGATCCTTCACTGCCTGGTGTCGGTGGCTTTCCAGATGACCATCCTGAGGGACTTGGAGAAATTGGCAGGCTGGCTGCGCATATCAATCATTTACATCCTCAGTGGTATCACTGGCAATTTGGCTTCAGCCATCTTCCTGCCCTACAGAGCAGAGGTGATCACCTGTAACTCATGCACGTGTTGCAAAACATCACATGCTTTTAAGATCTGTATTAGGAAATATCATTCTGTGACTTGGTTTTAAATGTTTTGGAATATTTCTTTTTGTATTTTCTTAACCTTAAACTTCCTTTCTCTCTTGTGGCTCAGGTGGGTCCAGCAGGTTCTCAGTTTGGGATCCTAGCCTGCTTATTCGTGGAGCTGTTTCAGAGCTGGCAGATCCTGGCCCAGCCCTGGAGGGCCTTCACCAAACTGCTGTGTGTGGTGCTCTTCCTCTTTGCCTTCGGGCTCTTGCCCTGGATTGACAATTTCGCCCACATTTGCGGCTTCATCTCTGGCTTTTTTCTGTCCTTTGCCTTCCTACCCTACATCAGCTTCGGCCGAATGGACCTGTACCGCAAACGCTGTCAGATTATTGTCTTCCTGCTGGTGTTTGTTGGGCTATTTTCAGGCCTCGTGGTGCTCTTCTACGTCTACCCAATCAAGTGTGACTGGTGCGAATTACTCACGTGCATCCCCTTCACAGACAAGTTCTGTGAAAAATATGACCTCAACGCTCACCTCCACTGAAGTGCGAGCATAACAGGAAGGCATCAGGTCAAGAGGTGTGAACTGGTTTGAAGAGACAGTCACCCCACTTTTTCTGTGAACTAAAACAATATGGTTGTGCTCTTTCACTCTGTCATTATGAATACCTATACCCCTCACCATAAGACTTCCTTTATTTGTTTCTTTGATCACAGTCATTGTCACTCCCTCATTATCCAGTGAAACACAGCTATGGCACCTCAGAAACTCATCAAAAACACCAAGTTGCCCTTTACATGAGGCAAGAATAAATTAAGCAGTTGCTGGTACAGAGAAGGATCATTTTCTACAGTTATAATCCAGACATGGTTTTTATTATTATTCAGGCAACCTCACACAGAAGCAGGGACAAAATACTGATACCTTTGGTGCCTTGTTGATAAAGCTACCAACTACTGCCATATTCTTTTTACATTATGCTGAGCACTCAAATGTTTCCTTTTGTCTGTTTATTGCTTCTCAAGAAGTGATTATTGTTTTGAACATGGTAGTGTTTTAGCTACCTGTCTACACACATGTAACTAAACAAAATAAAACAGTAAAAAAAAACCTGCAAAATAAAAGTGTCTGCTATTTGTATGAATTGCCAGAAAATAACAATTTAAGATTGTTTTGCAGTTTATTAAAATCATACAAACATTTCAATTATCAACTAATAACAGAAATCAAATCGATCAGTCAACTTGTAATCGTTGAATGATCAGTGTGCAGCTTCTCTAACAACTTTCACAGTAACAGATGATACATTTATTATAATGTTCTTTATTCGTTTACAAAAATAGAATTTATCTCAGAACTCAAAATTATGTTTGTGAGATTTTTTTTTCCCCGCTCATTGCCTTGTTTTTAGTACAGTCTGTAGTAAAAGTGATTGGAAAAACATTTAGCTCAAAGCTTATGTCCTACTGGTAACAGAATATAATCTGATATCTGAAAAGCCACATTATTAACTGCAAAAAGCAAGTGGTTCATTTTTTGTTGCTTGAAGATCCACTCTTAGGTCCCTTCGTCCTCATATTGACCTTTCACAGTGAGTCAAGGTAGACACTGACTTAAAGATGCTGAACCCAAGCCAATGATGCATTTCTTTTATCTTATACTGTCCTGAGTCCATTTTAGAGGCGATTAAGTTGGAGTAGGGTTAGCAGCCGCTGTTCCGCCGTGCATATGCCTGCCCACCTAGTGTGTACTCCATCTCTTGGAACTGCAAATTGGATACCGAAATTTCTGATGGCCCTTTCTCCTTGAAGCCAGCCTTAAGGTAGAAGGGCACCAGGAAGTCCTCGCAGATCAGCAGAGCTCGGCGGAGACCTGGCACAAAGCGCAGATACTGCAGGTAACGCCACAAGAGGATGGAGCCCTTGCCCTGCTGTCGACAGTGGCGGTGTACAGACAGCACGTGGATGTGCACTGTTGGAGTGTTTGGGACATGCTGAGTCATGGCTGCCTGGAAGAAAGGGATCACATAAAACTGCTGACAATATCCAAGCAGAATGAGTCATAGAAATTACAATTTATGAGGAATTTTCAGGTTTTTAATGTGAAGATACCTGTGAAAGCCTTTCCTTGTCCCAGCCTGAGCCAATGATGAAAGCTACCAGCCGTCCCTCTTCAAACCAACCCAGAGACAGCTCAGGGCACTGACCCAGGAAATTAAGCACTTCATCCAGGGTAAGTGGACACTCTCCAGACACAGAGACAAAGGCTGGGAGGCAATTATTTCAGTGAGTCATTATCAAGGGAGTAATTATATTAAAAGGATGGAAGCAACATGTTCTGTCAAGTTTAAAAAGGCAGTAGGATTAAGTTCACAATCCAAGAGCAGCATTTAAATATTTTACATTTTGAAGGTAGTTGTACTTCTATTTAGAAATGACAATTTTGCATTCAATTTTTTTATTTTTTGTTTGTGAAAAGAAAAATTAGACGTACCTTCTCTCTCGATTTCAAACACACTGATGGCGTCCTGTGGTGTGAGGTTTCTGAACTCGCTGGCAGGGAGCGTGTGTCGTCGCTGTTGCAGAGGGCTGACCACTCTGACAGACGTCTTCATATAGAAGGGCTTGAGGAACGGTGAACCGCTGATTTGCTTTGTCATGATGCCTCTATATTACGATAATCAGAAAGTTCCTATTATTGTTATTATTTACCTTCTTATTTTTCAGCCTTTTGCTGTTAAAAAAATTACATACATGTAGTCAAATGAATTGAAAACTGCTAAACTTTCCTTGATCTGTTTGTCCTACAGCTCTGTCTGTCCTCTTAACTCACTTCAGTAGGCTAGATGCTGACCTTTGTGTCCGTCCTTCTGTCTCCTCCTCCTCTTCTTTCTACCTGATCTCTTAATGCAAAGAGGTTGTCTCAAAGCAGGAGAGCTGTTTGCGCACGTGTCTCCAAATTCTCTAAAACCCACACCCCCATTTTGAGTGACAGACATTTTGTCTTGGCTGAATTTTCCATGTTTTATAATTGGGAAATGGATTCAGCAGACTGGATGAGACACTTTAAAGTTGCAGCATTTATCTAAAGATACATATGATAAAACTCCCGTCAACATTGTTACAGCATGAATCTTTAACTAAAAAAAAAAAAAGCAAAACTGGAAAAACATGCCATTATAAGTGTTTTACTCTGCATTTGTAACTTGTAATGACAGAATTAATCTGTCAGGATTTTGTGCTTGGCCAGAAGTTCAAACATTGCACACATGAAACAAAAGGGCTGCTAAGATGTTAAGATGTGATTTACTGTGGTGTTAATTTTTCTTGAATTGCACATACTCATATACACATACAGTATAAGCGCACATGCAGTGTGGCTGGGTGTTTTTTCAGGATGGGAATGAACAAGGTATGGTGTGACTGGATGGGGTGATTCACATGTTTTAAGATATCAAGGGCATGTGGGCTAATTTAACTGTTCAAAGTGAGGAGGGAGATTTGAGTGGATTGTCGTCGGGATGATTTCATGCCTTAAATAGATTTAGCACAGACTAATTAAATGGGATGGCACATGCTTTTACTGGCCTGAGGTAAACCTGTTTACACAGTGAACCCAACATGGCATTATTTCAAAGGGTATGATTAATTCTGTCTAAATAAAAGTAGAAACCAAATGCTCCCTATAGTCTTCTTCTAAAAGAAGCCATTGGCTTGTGTAGTATTCTTACTTTTAAGTGATTTCCCCTTTAATAAAAGTAAAGGCTTATATTTTCATTTAGAACTGGCCTTTATCTGCTGTTAATTTCACACAAAAACCAGCCTTGAGGAAAAGCAATCATTTATTTAACATATCAAAACAAATCAGAATTATTTTAAAGGAGCTAAAACGATTTTTTTCGCCGTTAGGTGGCATACTGTGGAGCTGTCTCAAACCAAAACAAAGCCTTTGTCAATCAATGGCTCTCTACCTCTCCCCCAAACGAAAAACCACGCCCCTCTTCTTTTTTTTTTTTTAAAGAAAAAATTCCTCTTTGCCTTACATAGTTTTACTTTATTTATTAATTTTAAACAGAGAGCGTAGTTAAACTTATGTAGGCCTAAAAGCAGTATAATTATATATTTTCTAAAACTAATGCAAATATGACTAGTTCATGATGGGGTGTGCTTGTGCAATACAACATAAGCTCAGGTAAGAACCGCAGCTAATTATTCATCGTTATGATCCAAAACATAAATATTTTAAAGCAAGCCATTTTTATTTTGATGCAACTTCTTAGAGCAGCAGAAGCCTGTCTGCAGCGGCAGGTAGCAGCGAGTGGCTGCCGTCTGTGGAAGAGGAAAAAAGAGACGTGGACGAGGTGGAGTCCGCTCTGCGAGTCGTACCCATAGACTGTAAAAAGAATGGACAAACCCTTAAACCACACGACCCATGGGATTCTACTAAGCTGAAGTGATGCATGTGGCTACCAGATCCGTATTTCTGCAAGATCTGTATGTGTGTGGACTGCGCATGCGCATTAGGTCCGCCATCTTTGACACAGAAATACGGCAACACCAGCTACTCAGATCTGTTTGGT
>JAVQJG010082652.1:0-10444 GCA_036024015.1 Craterocephalus amniculus | reverse complement strand
GAGGGATCCCCGGCTAGGTGGGGGAGGCGGCGGGGCAGACAGGCCCAGGCGGGATGGAGGGGGAGGAGGGGGCGCAGAGACGGGAGCTCTGGAGGGGGGAGGGGGGGGTGGGACACCTCGTCCGCCTCGGGCAGGAGGGGGAGGAGGGGGCGGGGCTGAGGTGTGGTGTGGAGGTGGAGGAGGGGGGCCCCCTCTGGATGGTGGCGGAGGAGGAGCTGGGGGAGAGAAAAACAACAGTAAACCTCAGAGAAGAACTGATGGCGGTTCACGCTGCAGCCTCACAGAACTTCCTCTTATTTCACCCTCTGCATCCAAACAGGTGGAGGATCAACCATCTCAGTCCAAAATGCTTGTGAGTTCTCCAAACGTTGCTTGTGCCAAGCCATGCAATTATAGAGGGAAGCAACAGGGGGCAGCCTTGTCCCCAGTTACCTCTGTTCATTCATGTTAGGTTAGGAAATCCGCAGAAGTCTGATTATCGGAACAACCGTCACTTAAGTTGCACCAGCACCTAAAAGCTGGTCAGAACTGGAAACCACTAAGGATTTATTAAAAAACATGCTCCATGTTTTTGCTGCTTGATGGACCAAATGCTGGTGACAAATTTACTTACTAAAACTCTCATAAAAAGGGAAGAAAAGAGTATCACAGCAAAACAAAAAAAAGTGTTTAAAGAGAAATCACTGCAACAAAATTCTCTCCAATATGACAAATCGATCTGTCGTGTCTCTACATGGTGTAGCTGCTTCAGAGTCAGATGACAGGATGTCAAAGTCAAGTTTAAGTGCAAAACTGCAGAAGTAACTGCAAAGATTTCACAAAGGCTGAACTTATAGTATGTCTTAGCATGCATCAACATAGGCTGTCGCAGCAGGTCATGCATGGGAACCTACCGCTCCACCTGGGCGGACCTGAGGATAAAACCATCACACTAGTAAGTTGTCTTCAACTGACAATCGATCTGTTTTAACACATTTTTATGAGCCCATTAAAATCCCTTAACAAGACATCTCTTTATTGTTCAACTTATGCATACCCAAAGCCAATTTTAAGCCGTTTCTTAAATCAGACATCTCATGTGTTGGTATATAATGTTAAATAGCGAACAGGTTTCCCACGGAGTGACAGCCTTACGTTGTCTCCGTAGTTCGTCTCTGACGGCCTCTACGCCTCCGTTCTTCTCAATCAGGTCGTAGATGACCTTGGAAGTCTCCTTATCCTTCAGCTCAGCCTCAGAGATGCCGCACATATCAAATAGGTTCTTCAGGTCGGGGTCCAAGTTATTCAACTACAGACAAAAATAAATAAATAAAATAAAAGATTTGCCAACTCCAAGCTGTAATTATATTTCTCTTTGGGCTTGGCTTTTATAATCTGTGTTATCATGAGTGATCTGGTGTAACCACCTCTTTCATAACACCGTTTCTTTTTTCTGTTGGTTTTAATCTGTATTTACGAGCTTTGTATTTTTACAAAACAAATTGTCCCCGACATGATATGAGTCGAGTCTGGTTCTGCTGGGATTAAAGACCCAATTGAAAAAGGAGGATTTTTTTTACAGTCTGACACTTTCGCTTGGAAACACGCTCCAATCATCTCACTCAAATCAGCAGACGAATGTGAGAAGCGACCAACTCTAATTATGAGTTCTGCTGTTGACACATCAAGCTGAATCTTGATGTGAGAGCAGAATAGCAGCTGCTATGTTGCCATCTGCTGGTAAATGCTTAGTTTCTCCCTTCTCCTTCAGTCTGCTTTTCCCATCTTGTGTTGTACTTCAAGATCTGCATTTATGCATATTTCACTAGTCTGTGTGATTTTTCTTTTGGCTTTGTTGTGCACCAGAAGTGAATCTGATGAGCCTGATGACAACCATCTAACATGATTAATATTGTTAGCAAAACATTAAGAAAAGTGGCATTAGCTCCTTAAAGATGGAGCCAAGTGAAAATTCATTGCACCTTCATTTAACCTGAAGCATTTATGAGGTTAAAGACGTGAACACAATTAAGGCTGAAACATGTATCTGAAATACTTTTGTTGCCTTAACTAAACCCCGACTACAGCCGACTGATGTCACCTACTGAAATCAATCCAAATCCTTGAAAGCATTAACTGATGAAGTCAAAATAATTCTGTACTTAATTTCTTTCATTCGCAGACTGAAAAAACCCTTTGACCTGCATGATCTCAAAGCCATCATCCAAAATCCAGCAGTATTACTCATTATGCTTTTTGGGAACGAGGCCATGGATTATGCAGATGCAGGTTGACTCTCTTCCCCTCAAAAAAAGATCTCCTTGTGTAACGCTCACCATGACTTGGGCACGCAGCTCGGCTTTATAATCGGAAGCTGATATTACTTTTTACAATATCTGTCTGAAACTATGATGGTTGCATGTAAAATAGTTAAGCCAAGTTTTAAGGAGGGTCTGGAGATCAAATACTCTGACGTGGAGGCACGCACACACACAAACAAGGCACATGCAGGGAAATGATGTTATGTGAACACTGCTTACATCAAAGCCCGTGTTTGGATTCCATCCTACATGCCCAACGTGCCTGTGGGAAAAGCAAAGAAACAGAGAACATGTGAGATGCTGAAGTACGCAGAAGTGTTTACTGTAAACCTGAGGAGAACGTGTTTCCAATCCGGATGGACGGCGTGGATCCAGCGATAAGTGACAAGGCTAAGAGACCTGCCACCGACATGTCAGTGTTATTAATCTCACACTAAAGCCCCTGCAGAAATGCTGCCTTTACTTAATCTGATGGCAAGCGATGATGTCAGCAAGAAGCTTTTACACACCGTTATAGGTCAGGCATGCGCGTGGCTCCACTAACGGACCGGCTCGCACTTGTGTTCATCCGGCATTTGATCTGATTTTCAGTGAAATTCAACAAAGTCTGATTAAATTAATTTTCCCTCCCATCTCCTCCAACGTTCCACAGCTAAAGTGGCTGGCAAAGTTTGTGGGGTAAGTCAAAATATGCATGTGTAAAGCCAGGGTCCTTGTCTGACAGGCAGGAAATACTGTGATCTCTGCGTCTGTTCCCATCCACAAGTTTAGCAGAACTGCAGCAAATCTAAAGCCATCATCAAGTGTTACAGCAGTCTGCATCCACACCATAGCCGAGCTGCTGTTCAGTCTCTCATTAGTCATGTTACCATGGCAGCTCTGATGCGCTCCATCCCTCAGTCATGTCTGAATGAAGACATGAGGATAATTTATGATAAAGTGACCAAAGCACTTTAACAGAAATTATCTTTATTTTTCCTCCATGTCTGAAAAAGAGTTTTGAAGTCAAGTGAAAAACAATAGGACTTTTTATATATCCTGACAGAAACTGGACTGGTTTAGTCAGATAAATGACTTTGTAATTGTTTAAATAATAATGAATGAGTTATCTGGAAAAAGCAAATATGCTCCTACATTTATCCCACCTTCCATTAGAGTAGAATCAGGTGTTTCAGCCAACAGAGGAAGACAAATGGCACCATGTCTGATTTAAACATTTAATAACCAACATCTGCTTTTCTCTTTGCTGTTTAAGGCGCATTCGCTATGCTCAAAAAGCACTTCAGAAATAAAAAAAAGTTTGTAAATATCCTTATGAGTAAAGAAAAGCATGATACAAATTAGTTGTTGCACCATAAGGAAAAGTATCCACATAAAAAAATATATAAATAAAAGAAAATCAGCTCACGATCCAACCATCTGATGTAAAAGAAAAGTTTTGTAATCACTAGATTTGCTATTAACTGTGTAGCTGCTGGTAAACACGACTCGTCTGTATAATGTACAGCAAACCTACAAACTGTCAGTCACTGCACTGGAAAAGACGAGCTGAGCTACATTCGTTTAATACGGCCCAAAGGATCTGGTACAGGAATAGTTCTGGTCTGGGTTTGCCTCCCAGCCTCAGGGACTGAGCAGCTTGCAGTCATTAATTAATTTATCAGAGAGCTCTTGAAGATAATGTGAGGGAATTTGTGAAGAAATGGATTTTTTTAAACCAGGATTATAATCCCCTAAACAAGCCCACAAAGGAATGTCTTCGAGGAGAGACAACCTGGTAAAAATCCCAGATCAAAATCCATTTGAAATGTAATTTGAGATGAGATCAGGCTCTATGCTGCAATTGAAAGAACATTCAAACAAACAAAAAAACTGGAGAGATTTTGGATGAATTAATAGTCAAAAACCTCAAAGAGACTGACAGCTACAACAACAACACAAAGTTAGAACTGGTCCCCTTTAAAAGCTTTGTTTGTCAGAAGATGTCCATTATATCAGCATTCAAATATAAAACAACTGCTTTGCAAGAGGTTGAGTGTTTGTTTAGTAAATATGTGTAAAAAAAAGAAAAAAACATGAACCACAAACAAACATAAGTGTGTGTGTGGCGACTCACTGGAAGTTGCTGGGTGTGCCGATGTCCGCCTTGGTCAACCTCTTCTTCTTTCCTTTGCTTCCCTTCTTCTCCCTCTTTGGGAATGACGAATGCATAATGTTGTTCATCTGAGAGTTGTGAAAACGTGAAACGTTGCTGATCTCTGGGTTTTTGATGTCAACGGTAGCCATGGGCAACGAAGGTCCTGGAAAATGATGGAGATGATACTGAAGTTACTCTTCAGCCGCGGGTAGAATAGCTTTACTAAAACACTCAGAGACAAAACATGAGGCATGATACCGGCTCCAAATGACAAATCAAGGACGGAATTATGTCAAATCTGTAATTTTTTTTAGTGAAACAGCTTGTTTAGTGACTAGAAACGACTGACTGACGCATGGAGGAGTCAGTGGGTTTGAACTCACTGCTGAGGAAAAAATGCTTAGAATTTATTAAGACATTTAATATGAGGCCTTATGGTTGTAAATAAAGACTTATCCCTGAGACTGTACATACAAGAACTTAAGTCAAACTAAAGCCTTTTACAGATGTCTATTCTGTGTTGTCATTTATTCTAAAGGGAGTAATTTTTAATTCTTCTTCTTCTTATTATTATCATTATAAAACATCCATCCTGTGCTTTACTGGCCCGTCTCCAACTAATTACAGAGAACAACACAATCGTCTCCAGGGAAAACCAGCTAACACATTCAGGTTTAATAATGCGCATCTGCTATTTATAGAACATGTAAGCACTGAAAACAATGTTTTCTTTTTAAACTTTGACACTGAATTGAACCGGATATGTTAAAGCAGGATGACCTACAGGTGTGACAGGATCCTCATACATAAAAAACATCATATCCACCATCAACGCACCTGCTCAGTGATTTCAGATTTTGTCATTGGAAACAACTTCTAAATTGTTTAATCACAAGCCTTTTAGATCCATGCAATCTGTTCAGGCCACATTAGGAAGCGTTCACCGTCAAATTAAAGCATATTCTGCCTATTTTCAGCTTCACCTAGAAGCACGTACCTCTTACGGTTTCTTTACAGGGGCTTTTGAGGGTTTGGCTGGGCAGGGGGGAGGCTGACCGACTGCGCCGCCTTCTCACCCTGTCCCAAATGCAACCAGCAGCACCTGCTCCACAGGTGGTCAGGCTGGCGTCCAGAAGCATTTTATCAACCAAGTTGCATGCTCGCTCTTCCGCGCAAATGGAGAGTCGAGCGGCGGGGTCGGGGTGAGACGGGTACAGGTCATCCTGAGGGAGGACCAGGCAGTGTAAGGACGTAAGGCAGCCCGGGCCCAGACCTCCGTCTGCCACTGACGCCAGCCCTCCTCCCCCTCTACCATCGCGATTAAGTTCCTCAGAGGGAGCAGAAAGGAAGGTGGTGCAGAACATCATCACAGAGGACGACGCGGTATAAGAGATATAGTGAGAACGGAGGGAGATCCTGGTTGATTTCAACTTTTAGTTAAAGAAAAATGAGGGAAGAGTTGTTGAGGGCTTCAAGTAGGAAACACATCCAGAAGCACAATGAATAAAATAATCCACTTGTCTTGTTGCAGAGATTCTTCAAGTCTTCTGAGAAAGATGGTTGCTGTTGCTTTGGAGAGACTTTAAAACCAAGGTCTTCTCAGATTTTCAGACCATTAAAAAAAACAAACATGATAGTTTTTAAGTCACTGAAGGACTGTGGTCAAACTCCTGGTGGAGCTAAAAAGCGGCAGGCATCCAGCAACGCCATAGCAAGAGAAACGAGCCAATATTCAGCAGCACAGCAGCCAAATTTCCCTCATCGACTACTTTTCCTCTAAGACTAAGATGCCCAAGTTGGCTTGCTATGATCATTTGTCCGTTCACTGCCACAACTGCCTCCTCCCTTCTCTGCAGAACACACAACTCTATCTAATCCCAGGAAATCATTCTGGATTTGACGCTGGCCTTTACATAACCGCTAAAGCCCATCCATGGCATAATCCCATATTAATCTTGGAGGTTTCAGAACATGATGAATTGCTGGGGTGAAAGGAAGAGAGAAAGGCTGAGTAATAGATGGAGGAGGGGGTGAATGAAGACAGATTAAGTAGGCAGAAAAGGGAGAAGGGCAGATGAGGTAGATGGCGAGCATAAGAGAGCTGGAAAATGGCAGAAGGAGAAAAGGGCAGGAGGAAAGCAAGTGAAAGACCAGGCCGAGATGCAGAAGCAGGAAATGAGAAGAAGACAAATGGGGACGGAAAGGAAATATTCACCGAGAAAGATTTCTTTTTGGAAAGGAAAGAGCTTTCACATTTAGATTAAGTCATTTAGAAACTAAAACCATGCATGAAACATCCAACATTGTCTGTTCTTTTCAACTTATTTCCTAAAAAAAAACATGTCCAGCTCAGAGCTGCATTGTAAGTTTAAGAATCTCACAGCCACAAGTTATACAAAGAAATGATCCACATTTCCAGTGGCTCTCTGGATGAGCCCAGAAAATTGCTTGAATTTATCAGTTGCATCACATTTACACACACACATACACACAGATTTACGACAAGCTTACTAAAAACGCACTAGCTAAGTGACGTGTTGTAGCACATGTCCAATAAACGCAGCATATCCACAAATCTGTTCCATCTGTTAAATAACCAGGACACGATGAGTGGCACCGCTTGACCCCGATGGATGAGACTCCACCAACACATACCACTCTTCTGTGCGTTATTCTGGTATAATTGTGTCAGAGAAACTCTTATATCTGCCTTTGTTGCCAAGTTTTGAATTTACATCACTTTTGAGCCAAATGCAGGTAATAAGCTTATTCTTTTGAACAAAAACAAAACATTAATAACCAGTTAAGTATGATGGTTTTTAGCAGGCAGATGTCAGAATTCCATAATACACACACTCGCCGTGTTGTGTTTGTGGTGCCACAAAACAGGAAAAGTTTAACTAAATCATGTCAGAAACTTCTGCTTTGGTTTGCGAGCCGATCCTGGACCTGTTTCACAACTATTTTCCACCTATGAGTTCCTCTCTACTAAAAGCTTCCAGGATGCAGTGTACCAACACGTGTTAAATTAGCATCAAGTTTATTCTGAGTAATTACACAAGCGTGTTGGCAGCTGTGGTTTTAATTTGTATTTCATCTGCTTTAGTGTTTATCAGCTTCCTCCACATGAATCCCAGATCTTTGGTGTTTCCAACAGGAAATATGAGATATTCACACCACAGTATAAGGAGAAAGAAGTAACTAATGAATTTGCAGACCCTGCTTTCACACCTCTCTTCTGATCAGTTCGGAAGGAAACAGTGGAAAAACGTACCATTCGGAGGGTCGCGTCTCTTCTCTGTGAAAACACACAAATTATATCATTACAATGCTGTGCTTAGCAGGGGGTCGTGTTAATGAGTAGTAATTTAGCGAGAGTGTTAGATCGCAGATGTAAAAAGAGAGGAGAGTTTAATTGGATTTTAAGCACCAGAGTCGGCGGGATTGCATGTGTGCTGAGCAGACTGGAGTAATTCGGGAAAATAAAAAGGCCAAGCAAAGTGTTTTGTTAGTGTTTTTAGGAGACTCAAATTACAATAATACTTTGTTCTTTATCCAACAAAACACATAAACCAACAAGATGACACATCGACCTTCCAATATCAAATAATAGTATGAAAATATAAACACTAACATTATTGATCAAAATCAGCGGAGGTGGCAGTAGCTGTTAATTAAGGCGGGTTACGCAGCAGAGTTAGACACAAACACGCAATCACTCATGGTTTAGGTTGTCCAGCAGTAACAAGGTTAAAGAGAAGCTCAGATGCTGCAGAGTTGAAGGAAGGATGACAGAGAACAATCCGTTTGAAAGGTCAAGAAATGATCCACGCAGAATGAATAAGGAAACAAATGATCTCAATCAAGCACAATGAGAAAAGTGGAGGACTGAGTGCCATAACAGGTTTATGAAGACGTCAGTGCAAGTAAAAAATCTTCAGGAAGACAGCAGACAACATGTGCAGAACAAAGTTTTATAAAATGCACATGACTCTTTACAGCCACCAAAGTCCAAAGTCTGTCACTGGAGCCATGGAGAGGGCGAATCATAACATGGAGCTGGGATTTATCCATTCTTTTAGTTATGAAAAAAGATGAAAAAGAAAGGCAAAACGGTAGAAAATAACCACTCCTACACAAATCGCCATGGCTAATTAAATATAAAGCTGCACTGAGAATAATGTGCAACTTAACAAGTGGGGAAATTATTTCATTTTGCATCTACAATTAGTCAGTCGCCATAATTTTCAATAGACCAGAGTTGAGTGTTTGAATGATTTACTGGAAATTCCTGGGCAAATTTTAAAAGGCTTTTGTCTTAATAGTGATCCATCTCAGAGCAACACAGGAAGTAGTTTTTGCATTTGTAAGGTGGTTTAGACACTATTGATGTACAAATGTTAGAGACTGGAATAGATAAGAATGAGAGCAGGGGGAAGAAAAAAAACCTTGAGTTATTTTTTCTCTTTAGGTTTTTCATTTTCCCCCCAGTTTTGAGTAACTGATAGGTTAAAAAAAAAAGACAAGTTTAGAAATAAATTTGACCTTGTGTTCCTGTGACGAAACATTACAAGCCAAAACTACTTACAGCGCGTCTCAGTGATCTGATTTGACGCGAAACGAGCTGAAGCAAGTCGCGGCTCGCCTGAACACAAGACAAAGACTGCCTACTCTTGTCATTTTTTTTTTCACCCCAGAAAGTAAAAGCGGTTATGAAGTGTGCAGGCAGAAATCAGCAGCTGCGTTAAGTTACCAGTTTTCCTCTGTCTTTTCATGAGCAGGTCTGTCACGCTGTTATGGAAACGCTTGGTCTCTTCTTCACTGGCAAAGTTCAGACCCACTTGGCACGTCTGCCAACACACAGACAAACAACAACAGAGATGTAAAAAAACAAACAAAAAAACTTAATTTCCTACCTGCAAATAAAACTCCCATAATGCATCATGATCCTGGACCTGAGCTACCATACCCACCACAGATAAAAAGGGCCATTTAAGATTTAAAAATGAAGAAATTACAAAAAAAAAAAAAAAATCTGAATACATTAAATAAAAAGAACAAACAACTCACATCTCCAGCAAATGTGACAAAGTAAGACCTGGAGAGGCTTGTGCTGAAGTTGTTGTACAGCTCCTGCTCGAACATCATCTTGCCATCCTGTGGAAAACAGAAAATACTGGAACAAAAATGTAACCCAGCTCACTGCTTCTAAATTTTTACAAAAAAAGAAAATACAAGAATCTCTTTATGGATATTAAGCAGTGGCAAAGCACTTCTCACAAACCCAGTTACACCACCGTATGTTATTTATCACACTTCTAAAAGCCACTTAAAATCAGCTGCCGTCTCCGCACAGACCTTGATGTCTAAGACCCTGATGAAGTAGGACCGCTGAGGGTTGTCTTTGACCAGGCAGGCCACCCCGCAGCATCTCTTGTTCCAGCTGCTGTTTCTATCTGCCGTGTACACCTGGACCACCGCTGCAGACAACGACTGGAGGGGGGAGAAAAACAGACAGGATGAGTGAGAGGCACACATGCGTTTTTTTTACAGACGTGTATTTTAGAAGGGATTTGTGAGACATCACATTAGTAAGTACTATGACGCCAGGATGACATTTACTTACTAAATATTATAGATGATAATTTATATAGTGTTACTATTAGATCGGCTTTTACATTTCTAATCCAAAATTCAGTCTGAGCTTCAATCTTTAAGGAAATAATAAATGCAATAGATAAAATGCTGGATTTGATGCCATTGTAATGATAGTTACGAGTGAAAGGAGAATTGAGGAGCACAGGAACCAAGCAAAGACATGCAAAAACAGCTTTAAAGGCCCATTTATGCTCCCTGACGGACGTAATTTGGGGCGTCCGTTCCAAGCATCTTCATGCGTCGCTGCCTTCATGCTTCCATGCGTTGTTTCTGTTGCTACGGTAACCTCCGCTAAGCGGCAGTGCTGAGTTAATTATAAACTCCGCGATACAACGTTAGATTCAAACAT
>JAVQJG010082647.1:0-63847 GCA_036024015.1 Craterocephalus amniculus | reverse complement strand
GGATTATTCAATCCGACAAGAATTCACGATATCAGAGACTGATTAATTTATAGTTAGGTCTTCTCACCTTGGCCTAAAATCAAGTAAATATTAAGGTGGGTGGTGCTCCGTTGGCTTTTTATAATTAATAGAGGCATTTAACGCTACACTGTGTTCAGGTACACGTCATCAGTCTCTTTGGGAAAGCTGAAAGGAAGCTCCTGCAGGTGGGAGAGCGGTGGGATCTCTACGACCTCTTTCACTCCCCACTTAAGCCAAGATTTTAACTCGGTTGTCCTCAGAATTGTGTCCTTTATCCATCTGTTGAGTGCTGGCTCGTTGATGAACTGCTTCCTGTCCAATCATGAGGCTGGATGGGTCATAAATCCCAGCAACGGTTGTAGACTCTAAAATATCAAACTTTTCTTCACAATCTTTCAGAAAAAGCTCCTCTGCTTTTTTTCCTACAATGTTTTCATAATATTTCAATCATGTCATCAATTATAAAGTACATGGCAATACATGACAAGAATTTGTATCCCTCCCACCCCTCCATAATTTTAGTTGTTTACCATGTATGCATTCATACATAGAAACAGAAATTAGATTAAACAGCTGGGAGGGGAAAAAAGGCCAGAAAATAAATGAACGTGGGTATTGTCCAACAAAGTATTGAGATCTACAGTTAGCAAATAAATAATGTGTAAGCCTAGCCAACTTTATTTATAAAAGCACTTTATATCAGCAACCACTGAACAAAGAGCTGAGCATGAAAAAGAATCTTAGATGAGTTGATATCCGTGTATTTAACAAACCTTGCACTGTGTTTGTGTTTCTCATCACTTTTAGAGAACCATGAAGCTCCAGGATGTAAAGAGTTAATCAGGTTTCAGTAAAATAATATGTGCAATTATGATCAGCTCATTGTTGATACTGGACAACAATCAACTTAAATATTATTTCTTCAGCAAAGGATCACACAAACTCAGCAGCTTTTACAAGAGGAGGCTGCACTTACCTTCAACTTTCGGTTTAATTTCAGCAAGGCGCTCGGCAAACTTCTTCTTAAAGAACAGAGCCTGCAGTCTCTGCTGGTAGTGGTCAATTCTGATGAGGAGAACAAAGAGGAAACGGGGAGGAGAGGAGGGGGAAATCAGGGGGGGAGGTGAGTTACATTTGTCTTTAGGGGAGTGGAACTTCAAAGTTAAAAGTCAGTCAGTTGTGTAAAACTCCCTCTCTCAGTTTACACTGTTTTCATGATCAGCCATCAGAATGGAGACTTGACAAATGGGAAAATAAAACTTGCCCAGAAGTTCACCGAAGGAGGGAGGGAGGATTTCAAAGGGGAACGGGGGATATTACATGACAAAAAAAAGTCCCAAATGTACATTTAACACCAAAGGAGAGGCGGTCAAGAGCAAAGACAGCGGACGGCGTCCTGTTTCACTTAATTATCTTTTACAAACAGAACAGAATCTTAGAAAAGAAGGAGAGAAAAAGCGCTGAATTCAAATGTTTGGAGCGTCTAATGCGACTGCATCACACATGACTTCATTCGGCCCGTTTCTTAAACTCAGACATCTGTACAGAACCTGTGGAGAATATTTCTGACACACGTGTGTGTACTACTTTCAAAAGAAATCAAGTTTTCAAAGTAGTATTTAGAAAACTTGAAAACGTGTTCAAAGGCCCGGCCTCCCAAAACCTCTCCGTGCTTTAGGCGGCTGGCATCAGAGACACCGATTGTTTTACAATCTCAGCTTAAAAAGGAATAAAGTAACACAGTTGCTAACAGGAGGCAGAATCATGCGTACCTGCTCATTTCATAGAGGAAGCGGTCAGCCCGGGCCATCCTCTCCAGCTCATGTTTGTGCTCCTCCAACAGATCGATGTCACTTTTCTCTGGGATAAACTTAAGCAGCTGCAGAGAAACAAAGAAGACGTTTATGACCCTCACTCACTACACAAAACAAACAAAGAATATTCATTCTATTAATTAATGAAACTACATCCTGGTCATGGAGCTGATACGACCCTGCATGCATTCAGAGGAAAACAATCACGAAAAATGAGTGATTTATTCATACCTGCTCCAACATGTCTTTGGCGAGCTCTTCTCTCTCATCCATCTCTAATATCGCCCTCTTTATTTCTTCATTGGTCATTTTTAACCTGAAAAGTTTAAAAGGTTAAAAAGTTTGAATCACATTAGATACAAATGGGATTAAAAAAGGAAACCGGAGTGGGCTGACACTAATATTTTGAATAGCAGTCTGGACCAGTGACAACCCCGGGAGCAGTGCCAGCTGTTTGCAGTGCATCTGATCAGTGTTACGTGTGCTGGGTTACGATCAATAACAGCATTGTTAGTCTGAGCATCACAGCCTCATTGAGCATCTGTTGACCCCATTTGGGTCATCTGTACCCCAGGGTCATCCGCTATTGACACAAAAGTGAGTTCAGGCGGCATGCTGCTGCAGTGTCAGACACACAAAGGACTCAGGAAGCCTGTTTATTGATCTGTAGAGCGGGTCAGGATTCAGACTCTCTACATTGCTGTTTGGAGAGCCACCAATCCCGGCCATATTGTTGTCTGCATCTTAAGCGATGACAATTGATTCCAGTTCAGATGCAGAGTGAGCCCCTTGGGAAAAGGGTCACCGCGTTGGTCTTTCATGTGGCTTCACGTGGACACTGATAGCACTTGAATGTTTAATAATAGATGACACTATTTTCTGAGACGCACTCTCTCCTGGACAAAACCATCAGAAATATGACTCAAAGAGCTCTTTAAGAAGAAACTGCATGGTTGCTAATTCAATTACGCTGACAGATGTCCTTGTGTGTCTGTGAAAAAACTATTTTTGGGGGCCATATGTGAAAAGCACTCATCTAGCCCCTGACATAAAGGTCGAAGAGTCTTTTCTGAAAGTCCCAGATGCTAATTTACGTCTCTTTAACAGTATGAACCAGCTGTTTCCTACAATAATTCACTCACACTTTCTTTAAATCTTTTAACAAAAGATGGTCTTCTGCGGTAGTTCTTGAAGTTTTACTTTGAACATTTTCTGTCTTTTCATTCAAATTTCAGCCCAGGTAAAAAAAGATTTTCAGAATGTTTTCTTTTGTTTGTTAAACCATTTAAATTTCACCTATTAATCGCTCAAGCAGGAAAAAACGCTCATGATCAATCTTAAATTGAATATCTATGCTCTTAGCAGCCTGTCACAAAGTAATGCAACATTTCGTACATTTGCTTCATCAGCCTCTATAAAAACAGCTAAAATAACACACTTTGATAGACAGGAGAAAAGCTCTCTACAGCAGACGAACAGGATCTGAAAGTGAAGTTTAGAAGAAATGGGAACGAATCCAGCAAGGATCTGAACCAGGTGCATCTGGACCTCCAGCTAATACATCAATTGTCGGCCAAGGCCTCATCAAAAATGGTCTTAATGGTCAATAAGCCATTCTTAAGAAAGAGAAACAGCGAAAAAAGCTGAGGCAAGGCACAAAAACTGGACTGAAAATTGGTAGCAACAGGTCTGATGGAGGGAGGGGCCTCCCTAGAACCTGGACCTCAACATTACTGAAGCAGTGTGGGATCATCTGGACAGAGAAAGGAAGAAAAGGCAGAAATATCCAGAGAACAGTTTTGGAAAGTCCTTGAAGAAGCTTGGAGAACTTTTCCTGAAGACTACTTAATGAAAATACAGGAAACTTGTCTAAGTGGGTTGAGAATGTGATGAAGAATAAAGCTGCTCAGACCACTTTCAATATTCACTTTTAAGCTCCTTACAAACATAAAAAATGTATTTTTTGCCTCATGAACTAGGTATGCATTTATATAGCCAAGTCCAGTCTGTTTCTGAACACATTTCCTGTTTTACTTGGAAAATTTGCAAATGAGAGTTGACTTAAGTAGACGTGCAGTGTGAGAAATCAGTTTTTGGTTGGGATTCCTTACTTGGACAACAGGATGACACAGTTCTGTGCACGTCTGCCATCGATGACCGACAGCTCTTTGACCTTCCGCGTGCTGACGTATATGTCATCCATGGAGCCCGTCTCTTTCTGCTGAAACATAAACACACAACCCAAATCAATTTACTTTATTTTGTCTCCTCCTCACATCTGTGTGACATCTTCATCTGGCTGAGGGATGACCCCCTTCTGAGACTTAAAGTGTTAAATCAGAACTTATTCAATAAAAAAAAAGTTTAAAAAAACAAGTCTCAGACCTGATTTTGATATTACTGACAAGGAATATGTGAAATGCAAAAACTTATGATGGTCATAATGCACTTCTTGTAGAATAAAAAGCTACAGCTACAGTGAAGAGAGAAAGACAAATGTCACTAAAAAGTCCCAAAGCAGTCTTTGTTGAGTCACTGCTGCAAACATAGCATGACCAGACCTATAAATTTCTCAGAGGAACAGTTGAAAACTTGATCTAAATCAGAGCTGTTCTGATATTCCTGCAAGCTTCACACACATGCAGTATTAAAAATCCACAAGAGAGACTCAATGTGTGAGCAAACGGGTCGGGACTGCATGTTAAACACATTCTATTTATGCTCCGGCCTGGTTTCCTGCTCGCCAGAAAATGTTCTCTTTTTGAGGTTGTCGGGAATGACATATGTAAAACAGATGCTGCTTGTAAAGAACGTGTTGTTTTTCCATGCCCGTGTTGACCCGCGTCGTTTGGCACCGGGTTAGGGGGACAACTCCCATTCACCAAAAGCAGCCAGAGTCCTCTCAGCCCAGGCTCGGGACAACGTTCTACCAGCCTGTGTGCATCATGTGAACTTAAACTAATGTGACTGCAGACCAAACCCCTCAGGTTTTCTTACAAGCAATCAGTGATATTGGCTGGAATGTTTTTAACCTGCGAGAAGCCAAACTTAATATTCACACTTTTCTATCCATGGATGTGACGATGACTTATGACACAAGTGCAGGATGTTTATTTATGTAATTATGTGAGCAAAAAAACTAAAAGGGAAACTGGTTTAATAATAACAAATATGCCAGTGATTTTACAGATTATGGAAAGTTATAATTAAATATATAAATATTTAAATTAAATTCAGCTCTTTTGATGTTAAATTGTCAAAGCAGCAACCAAAATTCTGCAAATCTGTGCCCTCGTTGGCATTTCTCTGCAACGCCAAACTCAATTAATCTGATTTTGTGGCATCTTTAAAAGAGGAAAACACATTTTGCTAGCTTCTCCTCTCCGACAGCTTTAGCTCTTTCTTTCTTCATCAGATGCTTTCAGGGTTGCAGCCCTATTAAAACATGCAGGCTGTCTGCCCTCATATCTCTGAGACTGTAGCTGGTGCATTGCAGATTCAAAGACAAAGGGAGGGTCTTTCATAGAGAAACTCTTCAAAAGAAGTACTGCCACATTAAGGTTTTGTACTGGCATCAAAAAGCATTAGAGAAGTTCAGGAACAGCAACAATAACTCATCTGACATGTACAGATCCGCCCTGGACGGCTGCTGCATTGCAGAAGAGGAGGTTATAGGGGAATGGAGGTAGGTAACCATGAGGTCAAGAAGCTGGAAGATCTTTAACTCACCTGTTTGAAGGATTGGTTAGTTAGCAGGTCCTGCCCAGGCAGTCGGAGAGAGCAGAGAGACACAAAAAAATTGAAAAACACATGCAAAGATTAGCACTTCAAGCTGGAAATAAAGGTTGTGGCTAGAGCAAAGAACTACAGCTACTGTATGCACTACAAGCTGAAGCTGGGAAGTTAGACAAACATGGACTGTCCGGTCATCAGGGGCTCATGAGATCCACTGTAAGCGTCTCTCTGCTGCATATGTAAAGCTAAACACTTTTCTACTCTGGTTTCCATCTTCTTAAAGAGGTCATAAGTGCTCTAATGTATTCTTTTGATTGCATCTACATCTGCCCTGACATGGAAAAACAAGACAATGAAAAAAGACTGTGGTAGCTAATCCAACAGAGGGCAAATGTAAACAATAGCCCAAACTGAAAGAAAGACCAACGACGAGCTTTAGAAAAAAAAGGAAAAAGCTATACCATGTACAAACATCGTCCAGTTGAATTGAAATTAGATTCAGCTCATGCCAAATGGAACTAAGTTGTCAAAGCCAGGAAGATGTTGGGTTTTTATGCAGCTATATCCATTGAGATCTGCATTTAAGCGTCGGTCTGCGCCAATAAAAACGTGCTCAGTATAAATAAATACCAGCAGTAAATCACTGTCGGCACCAACCTCAAATGACCCATTGCTCTTTAATAAAAGCCTGCAAAGAGACGTTGGGCCTTCAGCCGTCTGACTGCTTTCAAGCACGGCTGTAAAATATATTACACAGGAATTCAACAGAGACGGTGTGGTGCAGCTGTGAAGCCTTTCATTTAAACAGCCATTACTAGAAACCAATTAGGGCACATTCACTTTGCACCTTAAACCAGTTTAAAGCGGTCTAATATTTCAGCTTGTGCAGTGCACCCACTATTATCACGTGACAAGTGTGCAATTAGCTTGCAGCACACCAGGGAGTAATTGCTGCGTGCTGTGCGCTGTTGCCACAACAGCACACGTACCGTAATTATCCCATTAGTAAGGCTTCGGTTCAACATGCTCTACTCAATAGTCTCTTTATTTCAGAGCTCGGTTCAGGACAAAGTTTCCTGTTTTTAAATATCGCGTTTCCTTGGCATCGCCCTGATTCATGAGCCCGTGAAGACCAAGTCAGTTCTCACACCAATCTTCTGTAGATACTAGCAAAAGCTTGAGTTCTGTGACATCTCTACAATGAAGCATTCAGCAGTGAACAGCTGGGAGCTGGACCCTCGGCGCTCCAAGAGTCCTCTTAAAAACGTCACACTCTGTGCACATCTCACACACTTTCACCGGTAACACACAGTTCAAGAATTGAGGCCAAAAATCGTCCTCAAAGTCAACTTGTAGCGTTACATTTAGTACACGCTGGCCAGTAAAAGCACAGAGCTGAAACCCACAACACCACGGGCACTGCCAGGTCCAGACCTGCTGTCTCTGATACGCTGAAAACATCTTCTCTATGTCCTTCAGGTCCAGGATCTTGAACGCTCTCAGGTCGTCGATATCATTCCAGATGGTGCCGTTGATCATGTTCTGAAACAAACATGAAGAGTTAACACTTAGCTCCGTGGTGACCGAACAACACGAGTTTTCATTCTGTGTGCAGTAAAATCAGCTAAAAGACTCGGAGCTCAGGTGGGCTGCATATGTGGAGTAAAGTGTAAAGAGTTGGGTGATGAATGAACAGACTGTTTGAGCAGAAAAGATGTATACAGAGGAACAAAGTTCAGAGGGTGTGGTGATAAATAAACACACTTTCAACCAGTCACATCACTGCTTTCATCGCTCTGACACAGCTGGACCAGGAGGCGCAACCGGCAGACCTGACTTCACAGATGCTTTGTTACACTGAACATCTGGAAAGACATGGTTTACAAAGTGCTAAGATAGCCAGCAGGTTACTGGCTGGAAGATCCCTCGATCAGATCAATGAAGCAGAGCCACTACCGAATGCTGACCCTAAAAACTCTGAATATTTAAACTGAGACTGGATTTGCAAATCTGAAGCATCCTGTAGGACTTAGAGACATCTAGTGGATAAACTGCAGAAGGCAACTAACTCATTTCCCCTTTTGTCCCTCCCTTTAGCTCTCTGTTGGCTAAACTTCAGTGCAACTGCTGGTTTTTTCTCAATTACAGAAATATTTTGTGAAGAAGCATTAGATCTAACATACTCTTGCAGGAATTTAATCAACTCAAAAAACAACTTCTTATCCCATTTTCATCTACACACCAGCAGCTTTACCCTTTCTCATTTAAATGACGAAAAGAAAAGAAGTTGTCTGGATTATTTGGTGGAACATTTCAGAAGCATCCTTTCTTACCTCTCCAAGTTTGGACCAGTTAAAGGACTTGAGTGGATGAGAAGGCTGAGGGATGGACTTGGTGCGCATGCTGCTCATGGAGTTGAACGACGAGGGGAGGGGAGGAGGCGGGGCTCCAAACATAGGAGGGGCTCCCGGTGGAGGAGGCGGGGCTCCAGGTGGAGGAGGAGGCGGTGGGGGAGGCGGGCAGCTGAATGGTAGAGGAGGTGGAGGTGGAGGAAAGCCAGCCATCATAGGGGGAGGAGGCGGCGCCATGGGGCCGCCAGGCGGAGGAGGTGGAGGCGGTATGGAGACACTGCTGCCCTGCTGTAAGAGAAATGGACAGGAAGGTGTCATACAGTGTTATATGCTCACATTTTACACAGTTTCTGCTCACATGAGCTTAATTTTAGCTAAAAATAAGTCAAATCTTTTTAAACATGAGGCAAGACTCGGTTAGAGCATGATTTAGAAGTCCTGAACCCTGATCTGTTCATTAGCTAGTACTGTCTTCCATCCCCTGCTATCTTTATTTACTGTGGACATAAAACTAAAATACAGTAAGCTAGACAGACTTTTTGTGCTCTTATTGGAAGGGCTGCTGAATCTGCTGTGTGTCTCAGCCACTGAAACCTCATCTTTTCATGCCTGATTCATCCAAACTGTGGGCCTGCAGGTATCAGACCCCTCCCTGTGTGGGTTCGGGAAGCAGACACATTCTCTACCTTTAGAATAAGGCTTCAATTTTTCCCTTTTAACAAAGTTAATAGTTATGACTTGAGTGACCCTTAGCCATCCATCAGCAGGTTTCCCTGGCTTAAAGTTATGGTGCTGCTGACCCCCGTGTGCCGTCCAGGCAAATGGCTGCCCTCCCCGGGCCGGGTTCTGCCGGAGGTTTTCCTTCTGATTAGGAGGGACTTTTTCCTCCTTTCCACTCCTGCCTGCCACACTGTGCATGTCGTGGATGGGGGGACTAAGGATGCTGTAATATTGTTGTTGCTGTTTTATTCTGCTTACTGTGGCACTTTGAGATTTGAAGTCAAATGAAAAGTGAGTTATAAACACAATGCATTATTATTATAATTATAGATTGGATTGAAGTGGATCACAATGAACTGGAATGTGCAAAAGCCTTCTCAGATGATTGGGTTGTGAAGCAATGTAATTAAAAATGGTCTGAATCAAATTGTTGCATTTGTTGAACTCTGAATATTACCTTTTTAATTGTTTAAATCAGGGTTTAAATCGTAACCCTGTAGTTTATAGTTAATCATCTGCATCACACTTTAAAGTACTGTTCTAATGTAGTGAAGCATTTTGCAGCCTGCAGTTGTGTGACAAACATAATTTCCTTGTCTAACTTCCAGTTATTTTCCTCTCACAGCATTCT
This sequence comes from Craterocephalus amniculus, assembly GCA_036024015.1. Classification (NCBI taxonomy): domain Eukaryota; kingdom Metazoa; phylum Chordata; class Actinopteri; order Atheriniformes; family Atherinidae; genus Craterocephalus; species Craterocephalus amniculus. Next base: position 54,575 of record JAVQJG010082647.1, on the reverse strand, counting down.
TGGTTTTTATGGCACTTTTAAAGCGATTAACAGCGGCTGTTGCTTGAAGAGGTGTAGAATTGCCAGAAATTTGAGTTTTCCTGCGGTAAGACCCAGCATGCTTCTGCCAATTATGTTTGTCAGGTTTGCCCCATAATTTCAAACTATGCCCTGGTGCACATGAGAGTGTTTATTTTCCTAAATGGGGGAAAAATAAGCCAAGTTAATGTCCAAGGTGTGGGTCGACACTGAGCTGACTCAGTGAGTGCTTTTTTCCTGATTCCTGTGTTGCAAATACAAACACATTCAACAAGTATTTGTCTTTTGGATTTTATTCAGAGCACGGGTGTCCAAGTCAAGTCCCCCAGAGCTATTATCCAGCATCTGACATATTCTTTCTCCACATGAATACTTTTTAATCATGAAGACATGAATCAAAAGGCTGAATTCTCCTTCAGCTCTACAGAAGCCTGGTGACGAGCCATTCATTTGATCCAGATGTGTTGGAGAAGGGACGCATTAAAAAGTTGCAGGACAGTGGCTCATTAGGACTGCACTTGGGCTCCCCTGATTTAAAGTTAAGTATTCGCATTTTTTCAGTTAAACTGACAAAACAAAGACCAAAAACAAAGGAAGTAATTACAGAAAATTATAATATCCTGAAAAAGTGATAGATGAAATGTACATATATATATGGATAGATAGTATGCAAATCAATATATTTAATCTTTTATTTGTTTAGATTTTGCTGATTAAGATCTGCAGCTTCAGAAAAGCTCAAATTAAAAAACTAAAAAAATTTGAATATTGTTTGAAATCGATAAAAATTGAGTTTAAATACAAAATGTCAGGCCTTTGAAAGTAACCTCTTGCATCTGTATTTAGTACAGAAAATGTGTTGGTTTTACCTTTTATGTTGCACTGTCTGAATAAACCAACTTTTCCAGCATATTCTGATTTAGTACCAGTATTACCAAAGTCTGAATGAGAAATATAAGCAAACCTGTTTCATGATATAATGCATGAGAGAAAGCAGCTCTACTCACAGCGATGTCGTTGATGCGTGACGATAAGTCCAACACTTGTTCCCTGGCTGAACGCAGCTCCACGCCCTCGCGTTGTAGCTTGTCCTTCATCTTGTTCAAAGTCTTCATCATCTCCTCCTTTTCCTGGGTTTTGGTCTCACATTCCCGCTCCTTCCTCTCCAGTTTAGCTAGCAGCTCTGCATGATCTAAAAGCAAACACAGAGACAAGAAGCATTTCATAAGATGTGGTGATAAGATGCCTGCAGGCGCTTGGGTTGCAGGACTCGTACCTTTCCTGAACTTCTCCGCTTGGTCTCGCCACAGTTTCACCTCATTTTCATTGACCAACCTGAAGAGTAGACAGAGAAAATGTAAGCACAAAAACAAACAGCCTCACAAGTTAGCACTCACACGTAGGGGGGGGGTCAACTGCAATCCAACCAAGTCAATTGAGGCCACTCTGAGGGAATTTAATCATCGGATTGGAAAGCCATTGATCAGTGACACTAATCCTTGACGTCCTCAGATTGATTACCATCAGCAGCATTGACTGAGTTGATGCATTTTGCTCTCTGAAGCTTCAAAGGAGGACATTAGTGGCGAGATAAATCCTGCAGGGCTGAAATCAGTTGCACAAGTTATTAATGGTGGGACTGATAGAAGTTTGACATCATGTAATGTGAGAAATGGGATTAATGGACAACTGTAAATGGAAAATGGAGGTATGAGACAAACTGGGAGAATAGATTAGCAATGGGATGTTTTAAGAAGTTATTTGAGATGATGAAAGATTTGAAGGTGAGACCTTGAGCTTCGGTTGTAGCCGTGGCTGGAGTCGAGAAAACAGACATGTTTCAGTAGAACTGCTTACAAAGTACAAGCAATTCCTTTAAAAAGTCATGAGAGAGAGGCACTGAGCCGGGACTGTGAGGTATGACTTCACCCTGGTAACCATTCTCACTTAATTGCTTTTAATCAATTCACACTGGGTAATCCACGAGGCAGTTTAAAAGAAAACAGGTCTTTAATCAGATTCAGGTCTTCAAAGTGCTCAAAGATGATTATAAAATCAGTGCTGCTGTAATTACAGAGACACGCCATCTTCTCCGTTTTCAGCTGGTCGGATAAATACCTCTGCATGGCTGCGGGAAGATGGGATTCGTACAAGAGTGTTAACTTAAGGCCTGGCACAGATGTGAGTGGTCAGAGCTGTTGTCATGGTGACCACAGATGATGAATGACTTTGTCTGGCAGTTGTTTTAACAGTTGTTTTAACGCGCCCCTCCTCCCGTTAAGCCGTCACGGCACGGGCCGCAGTTTTTCACCCGTTAACCTCCGGCACGCCGCCAGCACAACGAGGAGATCTCGCCTCAGCGCTCTTCTTTCTGCAGGCGCAATTTACTCTAAGAGAGTTTATGGAAACACAATGGGACTTTGGCAGAGGTGTGATGGGTCTGTGAGGGGCAGGAATGAATGATCCGCTCAGACGCAGCATCTCTTTCAGAGGAAAACTGGAAAGAATTGCACTCAGATGTGCTGATTGCAAAAACAATGGTGGCGGAATTAGCGAAGAAAGCAGGAGCTGGCAGGGGCCAAGGTGCGCCACGCTATATGTTTTATGGTGCTTTCACTGCAAAGACTAAACACATTAATCACTGATCGAGAGCTTGGTTTAAACATAACAAAACTGAGCAGAAGAAAGATGGAGGGAAAAAAGAACGACAGCTTGTCAGAAGGCGAGACAGAGGTGAAACGGTGAAAGAAAAAAGAACGCCAGAGTTCCAAATGTGATCTCTTAACTCAACCTACACGCCGCACAAAATCCACGCTTTGGTTTCTGAACACAAGAGCAATTAGTTTCAAAATCCAGTGAAAGCTCAACCACAGAAGCCAGCGAATGTCAGCTATCGTTTGGAAAGAATTCTCTCTGAGAAACAGACTCAGAAAGTCTTCTTCCGCTTCATTCCATGTGATGTTTCTTTAGAAAATCGTGGCTCCAGCCTGTTGTCTCTCAAACGAAGAGGAGCGCATGCTTGGCAGCAGCCAAACATGGCTGATTTGGCCGAACAGCCCTCCTAATGCGATTAGAGCCTTTTTCCTTTGATCTCCAGCTTCACGCTCAGAGTGAGGCTTCCTCCGATTCAGCCCACAAACCCCCCGCTGCCACCCTCATATCACCTCTTCATCCGCATTAAAAAAGGAGAATCTGAGCTTCCACATGTGGATATTGTATGTTTTTCTATACTAGAGCTGATGCGCGGCTAATTTTAGCCTCTGCTGCTTTTCCTCCGTGTCATGCCTCTTGATGTTGACATCAGGCTTTGATCTTAGCTGGAAGTGATGCTGATCGGATGCACTGCCCACAAGACTCTTTCAGAATTTAGAGTCAGTGCTTCAGGAAGACGGGAGGCTTTTAAAAGGATCTGCAGAGCACTTACAGACTGGAGGACTCACTGTACATTACTGACATAAGGAACTGTTCCCAACAAAGTCCATTAGAATAAATGAATCAAAAGAGCATGGAAATCCGGCACCCATTGTTGTATGCATGTTTACGTTTGTGTCACCTACATGCGGATGATGTTCTTAACACTGAAGTTTTCTAGCGGGGCGACATCGGGGTCCTCTCCCTTGTCGTCCTGCAGGACGATCTGCTGGAGGATCCGGTCTAAGAGCTGCCAGTGCTGCAGGCTGCCACCTCCGCGTTTATCTGGGCACATGTAGAACAATGGTCTTAATGAAATGGAATTAAACTTTTTTTCCTGATGCAAACCAAAAAGCTTTGCGTGCATTTTGTTGCTTTGTGGTGGTTAGTGCTGATCGTACTCACAAGGCATCTGCAGGCAGTGCTGGAGGATGGAGAGGAGGTGTGGGTAGGAATCTGTGTGGCTCAGTTTCTTCTTGACCAGCTCAAACATTGCGCTGGCACTCTTTGTGTCTACATGGGTCTGTTATAGAAAAGAAACAAGAATCTTTCATGAAACTGAGAACTCCATTAGACTTCTGATGGGTCCAGTCACACTGTAGTTTAAAACGGTGTGACTCACCATATCAAACCTTTTGGCCAGCTCCGAGTCATCTTCATTCCTCACCATCTCAAAGAAATCCAAATGCCTGGAAAGACAGAAAACCAACGTGATGTTAACTCATCTGTTTTATCTGCTTCATTTTCTATTGTAGCTTTGAACTGATGACAAGATTATGTTTATTTTGAAGGGTTTCTTTTGAATGAACAGGGATGTAATGTTGTTTGTGGAGATGAAAACCTTTTTTCTCCATAATATCTGTGAACACAGTTTGATGCAGATATTTGAATCAGTGTTTTTCAAACTGGAAAAGTAACAATAGTCTGCGAGAAACAAAAACAAAGATCCTGAACATTAACACAAATAAGTTTTGCTAGTGAAACCCTAAACCACGGGTGTCAAATGTACTGCCCAGGGGCCAAACCCAGCCCACCAGAGGGTCCAATCTGGCCCTGCATTTGGCAAATGAGGAATTTATAGAGAAGGCATGAACTGAAAAATTCTAAGAAAAACAACCATAATTTCTCCACTGATGGTTGTATTTTTATTCTTAAATGTAAACCATTTATAATGTAGGGAAAATGAATGTTTTTGCAATCATCAGAATTCACTTTGAGGAGGTGAGTTAGTTCAGGGGTTTAGGATTACCCCACGTGGAAATCCATATTCATATTGAAAAAATAAATATAGACAAGTTTCTTTAATCATTGTATTAATTGGTTCCAAATCCTGTGATTTCATGTTTTGTGGGCTTATACAGTGAGTCTATAGTAAGTATCTATCTGTAAGTTGTAATGAATGTGTAAATGATCAAATGAAGCAAAAACAAAACAAAACAAAAAAAAAAAATCAAGAAACTTCTGTTCTTTTCCCTAAAAACTTGCTGGGATATTCATCCTATAAGGGTAATTCATAAAATGTAAACATCTCAATTATTGTACTTTTTGTACTAAAACAGAGAAAAATATGGAGTTGATTTGTTTTATAAAGTTCTTATTTTAGTTAGCCGATGATCACTCACCTATCCAGGGTGGCGTTTTCGTGCTCTCTGAGCTTGTCAATGACGGGTTGGATGCCCAACATCAGGAACTCGTACCTTAGATGGAGGCGGAACTCCAAGTTGTCCTGAATATTAGAAAAAGGAAAGAAATAAAGAAAAGAAAACCGTGCATAACTTTCATTAATACAATATACCAAAAAACTGAAATATCAATTTTCCCAAATGAATCTATTCTACAAAAACCACCCAGAACGTGTTTAGCCTTTTCTTTTAATAGGTCCAAACTATTTTCAGCAGTTTATAGGAAGTTGTTGGTCTGTTTAAAAGCATGACTCAGCAATAAGCTCGCTAAATGCTCAGGTATGGTGAAGCTGTACGGGAGATGGAAGATTGTACACTTTGGTACTTCAGGGATTAAACAGTGGGGAGATAAAATGTAACTGAGTGAGTTTTAAAGGAGCAGGCTAGCTCGTTTAAGGCAGAACAGATGCTGGCAGACGTTTCCTGTATGCCTACGTAAGCTGCTACCTGTAGCTTCACATTTACAGACCAAATGAACAAACACCTCATTTTAAAAGGAACCAGACTCTAAAGATAATTAGCATTATTCCAGGTTGATTAAACATTTTCTTCCTTTTCATTGATGTCTTTCTCAAACAATGACTCTCTTTCTGCTGGCTCTGACCTCGCCTGCTCCTGCATTCAGCACAGCGTTGATGAAGGACATGATGGCGGTCTTTAAGTTGACCTCATCTCTGTAGCGACCAGTACTTTTGTCCAGCTCGTTCAGCAGCGTCTGGAACATCAGGGCAGATAAGCACATTTCAGCAGGAATGTTTGGGCAAAAAATCATTTCAGTGCTAAAAATAAGAGAGAAATTTTACACAATAGCAAAAGCAACAAGGTAACACAGGGTCACGGCTCTTTTCCCGAACCCTCCACTGCCTCTTAAAGTGACCCTTAGCTCACTTCAGCAACTTTATCGTAACTCAAACCAACATTAAAAGGCCTCATATGTTCTGAATCATCAGCTGCTGTGGTGCTAGCTTAGTCGGGGGTGGCATGATTTACCGCACACCCCCAGAGGACATGTAAGATGTGGCTTGTTGACTCAGCCCTGCTACTAAAATACTCTGCATGCTGCAGCTTCCATAAGTCTCAATGTCCTCACCTGTCTTTAATATGAAAAGTGTGTTGACCTAAACTGAGGCCAACCATCTTAAGAACAGCAATATAAGTTTTCAACTTTTTAAAATGCCCACAGCTTGATTTATCTGAGCATTATCCTGAAATATTGTGCTTACCCACATCTCCTTAAGTATGTTTGAACTGTATGAGCCACATGACAGGAATGTGGTAACTTTTAACCTCAAAGCTTTCCGTACCTGAAAGCGAGTCCTCTCTGCGGCGTATTTCTGGTAATGTGCCATGGCCTGCAGCACCTTCTTATGGCCGTCCGGTACCAGGCAAACCGCCCCGAGAATCTCCAGCACGGCCACTTTGGTCTTGATGTTCTCCGTCTGCAGGCTCTGTGAGATGGTGTTGATGCTCTGAGGGTGGGCCAAGACGTGCGCGCGGCCCTGCGAGTTGTTCATCAGGGCTTTGATGCAGCCGATGATGGAGGTGTGGACGCGGCTTTCGGACGTCTCGTAGTCCATGCTGCGCAGGAAGTTGAGGAGGCAGGTGAGGCCGTCGAGTTCGATGAAGCGCGTGACAAACCTGAGGAAGAGGATGGATAAAGAAATCAGATGAAGGGAAACTGACTTAATGTTTCATTTTACAATTTATTATTAAGGTGAACCATGAATGAACAGTGCATCGGGTCTTTGTAGATCGCAGTTGATCGTCAGTTCTAACATTTTGCAACTTTTTTAAGTTTGTGTTGGAAGGATATTGTTTTGTGTTTTTGTGAATTCACAAAAGAACAGCCATGATTAACCCTCTCTGCTCAGCCAGCCTCCTGCAAGCAGCCCTGTGAGCTGATTTAATTAAAAAGCAGTGCCACTGACCTTCCTCTCGGAGTGAGAGGGTGACAGGCAGGACATGTAAACATTGAAGATGTCGCATCCAGTGAGCACATTGTGAGCCGTTTTGTAAATGTCCTTCCCACTTGATAAGATTCCAGATAGACCTCATAAATTATTTCAAACAAATGAGGGTTTGTAAGATGGATAGAAGGAAGCCAGTGAAGACAAAGAAGGATGGAGTCAGACAGTGAAAGGCACAGAAGAGATTTTAACTTCTCCTTGTTGCAAAAACAATCCTACTACATTCTTAGCTCAAACATGCATAAAATATCTTAAAGAAATCATCTTTTAATATGAGTTAAATTGTTCCCATGCAATCAATCCTAGATTTCTTGCAGATTCTTGCAAAAACGGGAACCTCACCTGGCAGTGTAATACCACCGTCTTCCAGGGGCGCCTGGATGCCATCATGAAGATCTGCATGTATGCATGCAATCAGCCTTCTTAACAACGCATGAAAATCTTACAGATCACACATGCAACCTTTCAGCAGACAATGTGCTCCTTGTTTGAGCACAGACGCTGCAGTCTGCAGTCCACACCAGGGTGGCGGATAATAAAAGCCACGTATTAGATATGACATGATTTAGATTTAACACACACAGAACCAAAGCAGGCCAGAACTCCTCCAACTGTAATAGTTAGACATTTTATATCGGTGACAAGTGTTTGGCCAGGACAGAAGGCAGTAATAACCCTATGCTTGCTCATGGAGTGAGAGCCCAGCTCCAGCTCTGGGAGAGCTTTCATAGTGGAGGAGAAATTAAGCTGAACATCCTTGTGATTAATGTATGGAAGGCAAAGAGTGAGAGATGTTGGTCTTGGAGTCCAGGTTCAAAAGCATGGATGCGATTCAAGGCTTTGCACGGTGCCTGCTCCGCTTCACTCTGCGAATCACTGACAATTTGCCAGAAAACACACACACTAGCATGAACTGCATACCATAAGCAAACGCATCTGTGTGTGCTTATTTAAGGGAAGTGGAAGGACAGATGCATGCAAGACATTTGCACAAATATTCATGCGCATCTCCTCAAAGGACATTCGCCTGCATCTAATCCCAAGCACTGACAGCAGCCAACAGTCATCTACTCTTCTACCTTGATTCTTCACATTATCTCAAGTGAACACTACAATCAACCGATCCCATCTCCTATGACTCTAGAGTCGTCTCTTGTCTCCTATCCGCTGACATTCACACTCAGCCGACTGATGTGAAGATCTTATTCTTTTTTTTTCTTTTAACTGCATTGCATACTTTAAAACCCACCGGGGTTCATGACAGCAGGAGCAGCTACTGCTGCATACGATATGAGCCGAGGCAGAATCCACCACACACGAGAACAGCATGACTTGGATGAATTTAAAGTGAATGTAGATTTTTTTGTTTTTAAAGAGAGAAAGGTAACAAGTGTAAGGGTTAGGATTGGTCAATGGTAATATTAGATTTGGAGCAGATAAAAATTGAAAGAAAAGCATGAGATGCTACCTATTTATCGCATAATTAACTGATTGCCAGTACTAGCAGTCTTTCAGGGTCATGCAATTTCCATTGATCTAAAAAGCGGAAAACCCCTCAACTCGAGGCAGACAACATCCTTAATGAGCAGGATGGAGAGGAAAACTGATCCAGATGCTTGCATTTAAATTCTGAGCTCCAGTCCAGCGACATGGATTGTTTGAGGTTTTAGTTGCGCAGGCAAAATTTTTCTTCTTTTCTGAACTGAAGATGACCCCTGTGTGGCAGACAGTCAGCCTCAAACATTAACCACACAAACTTATCCGAACCCAACGCCTCTACACGCACAAACTCAAGTGATCATGCGCTCTCCAGAGCCTCTTTTCCGTGCTTCATATCATCAGCACGTTCACACACACTTACCATCTCCCTCAGACACCCACTCACCTACATCCAGGGACACACATGCATTCACACACAACCGTTTTGCTCTACTATAAAGGGTCAGAATGTGAATGAGATCCCTGGAGGGTTGTCAGAGGTGCCTTTTCAAAGCTAGCTCACCGAGGTGTCTGCAGGACCGAGAGGAGAAGTCACACGATATCAGCACAGCCCTCACTCAAATAAGTTTCACTTGTGAGGCCTGGCATGTAACGAAGGTAAAATAAGGGCTGAGCAAAGGACAACACATATAAAAGTGACAGATATAGAGAATACAATATAACTCCTGGCCAAGTACACATCTGTGATAGATATGTGTAAAGTATTTCATGGCATGGACAGAATGGTTCCCATGAAAAAGGTTTATTGGCAATTCCACCAGGAGCAGGCCATGAATGTGTATGCACTGGTCAGATAGACTCGGCTGGGCCCCGACATTGTAATGAGTCCTGTGACTCGTTATTGAAGCCGGCAACACAAAGCGCTGTGACTGTGCTAAAACTGCTCCACTTTACATCGGCTTTTACAGAAATCAACATCACACTGTATTAAAGAAGGCTTGAAGGCGGCAATCGAGACCACAATCTTATCAGTTTGTTGCTGCCTACAGGAAAGATTAAGCAAAATTTGGCAACCGCAGGAATGTCCCCCTGCCGGCCATTAGAAACAATTCAAGTTTTTCTCATTTGCGTTTTTTTAATTAAATTTTTCTAATTACTTGAGACTGAAAGGGAGTACCACCCTCCCTCATTAGTTGCATATGTTTCAAATGTTAAACTGTGGCTGAGCTACCAAACATGATACTACATTTTGCTCCACGGCATCGTGTCAGTGGACATACATGGCTGTTTGGCTGATTCAGCAAAGAAACAGAATAAGACATTATATGAGGAAAATAAAAAAGTGACAGAGAAACAGACTTTTACTTCTTGAGAGAGCTCAGAAAAGAGACGTGATACAAGACGGATGTTGAATTAGCAGTGCCACTTTTAGCTTATCTCCACCCCCCAGCTGGCTCCCATTCCTTTTAATCCTTCCTTGATAAGTGTCTAGGGGAGAGAAGAAAACATCGCTCCATCCAAAGATTTGATATTCTGCTCAACCGCTAATACATTTTGTAATATATGAAAACATAAAACTAACTCGGTTAAGCAAAACCTTTGAGAGATGCAAGAGATTTGGCGGCAAAATGTTTTGAAAAATAATATCTACATGTGTTGGTAGCGGATCATCCAAAGGGTTATTGACACAAGAGCGAAGGGAACGGCTGTAGTCGGCACAAATCAATATTCTTGCTGGAAGAGGTTTGCAGGAACAATGTCCGGACAGCTGTCTTGGGAAGCATTGCGATGCTCCACTGACACAACTCTTGGACAGCGATGCATTCATGGGCCAGCACAGCCTCAGTGACCTGAAAAGAAAGCTTCATTTTCTGCCCTCCTGAAGTTGTTTCACAACCAAAGTGGCAGCAACTGGAGGGTGTTATATCTTTCATGCAAGAATGCACCCACAAAACTCTTCAATATGAATATAAACAGAAATGCAGATGTGCTGATACCTAAGCAGGTCAACAGTTATGCAAGTACACTTATTGGCATAGTTAAAATACCACAAGTGAGTATACATAGTCAAATATTTAGAGGCTAAGATGAAGTGCACGCCTGGTTGTGTATATCATCCGACCAAACGGCTTGCATTTGCTCATCAGTCCTCACACACGTGCACAAGTTTAGATTCAACTTTACGTGAGTAAACCAACAAGCCCAGCTCCATTTGCCAGATGGTAAACAAAACAAAAACTGCTGACACAGAAAACTACAAAAGCTGAACATTTTCTAAAATGCCCCCTTTCCTTTTCAATGGAACATCTGCAACATTAAATTGGTTTCGTGTTTATACCAGTAAAAAAAAGAATTCACAGTAAAAGGCTAAATAAGTGTAGCATTACTCTCAGCTGGAATGAATCTTTGCTGGATCATCTTTCCTGAAGGCATCGTGCGTCACCGTCCAGTTGCTCCGTGACGCCGTGTTGGGATGTCAGTGGTCTAGCAACCTTGCTGTTATCCTTAATTTTTAAAGAAAAACATGCTACATGTTTTTAAAAAAGCTATGCAGTTGACACAACCTGACATTCCAGATGTTTGCTTTCCGGGAAGTCTTCAGAAAAACCAGGCAAGTAATAATTAGCAGGTAATGATATGGAGCATCAACTCCAACCGTGCAGGTTAACGAAGCTCAAACGGATCCGGTTAGTTAATAAAACCCGACATGAGCCATCAGCTGCCAGTACTAAAGATTTGTCCAAACTTTTCTGTTTTAGTCACCAAAGGATAGACTGATACAGTATGTATAGCTTAATTCCCTTGTGATTGTGATCTATAGAAAAAAAACTGCCGCTTTGTATTTTCAAGATTAACAAACCTAAATTTTTACTTGATGAGTCAATCTAAACCATTCATCGGATACAGATGGAGCAGGGTTGATGCATGTTGGCGGAGTTCACACATATAAACACTGCCTGACGTGAACGACTTTGCCATGGCCTGTGGCTTTTTGGCTTGGTTTTTCTATGGTAGTATGTTCTGTAGTTTCTGGTCTTCTTTACCTTTAACTCCTCTGTCTTGTTTAGTTTTATTTTATAGAGCATATTCCCTTGTGTTTTCTGTTTAGTTTACGTCTTGCTTCCCAATAATGCTTCTAATTGTCACGTCTGCTTTTTGTTTTGTAATTAGCCCTCAGTATTTATGCCTCAGGGTTTCCTTTGGGAAGGAAAGGACAAACTTAAGACTAAAACAATACAGTGTCATTTGCTAGTTAGGACATGTTCACTCTTAACGGACCATAGTCCGCTTCCACAGATAGGACAGTTCGTTAGATGTTGTGTGAAACCAACAGCAATAAGATGCAGACCAAAGAAGCAGACTATGATCTTAAAACCTCTGGTCTTGGTTCACTTGCAAATAGACAATCCAGTCGACTAAAAGGGAAATGATGCATACCAACTGCAAAAATGTATCAAGAAGAAAGAAATGATATAGAGTATTGTTTGGTCAAACGGAAAAACCAAGTGAGCGGCATGTGTTCAAAGAAGCCAAGATCAAAACAACAAATAAATTTGGAAAATGTCTCCAAGACAGACAGAGGAACGAGCGAAGCATCGCAGGGCTCCATTGTTTACAGTTTACCTCCAGTGAAGCAGCCTGTATAACCAGAAATGCTTCCTATTTCGATCCCAGCCAATCGCAAACCAAACAAAACCAAATGTGTGAAACTTTTCAAAAATCTTTGGTTGATCAACCCGTGTAACCTGGTGTGAATGCTATTTTAGCCTATTAATTGTCCAGTAGTCCCTATTTTGTGAAATTAACACACTGATACCCAAAACATTTGTAATTGCAACAAATCCTGGGAGAAACGGTGTATTTTCTGGAAAAATTCCAGGTGTGCCAAGAATTTCTCGTACGTGAGGTACTGTAGCAATGGAAGGTGTGCACATATTCAAATACAGCCACCATATATCACATTCTGTATACAGAAACATAGAAAAGAACACATGCCTGAAACATGCCACCTTGCCATTTCATTGTCAGCCTGTGAGTTGAGTGGGACGGCAGCGGGCGGCTTGCTGACAATGTGTTCTTTTTGTGTGCTCTGCCTGGCACCCTGCATACCCACCATGTGTTTGGGTCCTGTGGCCCTGCGGAGCAAGCTGAAGGCAACAAGGGCCTCTCTTCACAAGCAGCCCCAGCTGCCTCTGTGAAATGCCAGAGGGAAGGAGGGAGGGCGGCCGTTTCAGACAGCTATGAATCAAAGCTGAATAAAGACAGACAACGCCATGACTCACATAAAACCAGCATGCAAACCCACAGAAGTGACCCATAAAGTTGGAGAGATGGTCAGATATCTTCCAGACTTCTGTATGTTCTTGCCTTTGACAGCCATTTGTCTCCAAGGTGACAATGCCTTGGTTTTCCCTGAACACCCATATTCTGTGGGACGCACCTGCTACCCACATCAAGGTTAAGGTAGTAAAAAAACAGCTGGGTCTTAATGAGCCATAACTCATTCTGTGAAGAGCAACAAAGGTGCAGCTGGATACTGAAGAGTGTCAATTGAGCCATTACAGTCACCTTTAATGAGGTAAATCAACTCAACGTAATTCAAAGAATGAAAGACAAATGGAGATGAGATGAAAAACTTTTATATGCTGCACAAAGTTAAGGAAACAAACATAAATCTGTCAACTGTAAAAGTAATTAAAAGCTTAATTCTGGCCTTTTTTTAGTTCTCAGAATTTCGTGCCAAGATTGACCCATTGTCATAAAATTATATATTTATGAAAAAATGAAATAGACAGCAGACACTATCCAGTTATAAGTTCATTAGCTGCTTTTAAATTCTTTCCTATATCTGACATGTGCCACATTGTGACAAAAAAACAAATAGGAATGAGATCATATTGCCCTACATGCTAAAAACAGCATGACTTAATAAGCATGAGCAAGACCAAAGTTAACATGTAAAGGCATTAATAAATAAATATGCTATTAAGACCGAATGCAGCTTCTTACAGACACTTCATAGTAACGTCCATTGGAAACAGCAATGCTGTTCTTCAGAGAGTCGCATGCCCGTTAGCTAACTTGCATGCGATTTGTTTTGACTTTTGATGCTTCTTTTGTGAGAATGTGACTCATTTTCCACATAAAGTTTCACTTGAATGTAATTATGGCTTGTTCTTGGGTTAACGGAACCTCAACAGATCCTAATATTCAGTTTTCTGTGGGCCGCCTGCCACATCCACTGTCTGTGTAACCAATAGCAACAGTTATGTTTTCATACACTTGTTGTTTTTCTTATTCTGTTTCCCAATAAGCACTTTGGATGATTCTCTGCTCTCTTTTCTTACAGAGAGCACAGAATAAAACTGTTTGCTGCGTGTACCAGCTGGTCGTCTTTTTCTTTGTAATATTGTTAATGTTGCTCTCTGTCCTTTATATCTTCTTTTGCTTTTCTCTCTCTTTCTCTCTTATCTATATCCATCAATCTCCACATCAGTAAAGCAAATCAGTTCATTTTGCTGGCTAAGACGCTGGACAGGACAACTCAACGATAAACAACATAATTAAAACACTGGTAACTGAAAGTTTTGTGCTTGTCTTCTCATCCAAATCTGGTCAGAACATGGATTAAAAAAAATGGTCATGACCATGTTTACAACTAGAATCTTAAGACTGTAGTTCACAGACTAAACAAAAACAGAATATTTACCAAATGTATCACGCATTCATGAAGAGAGCTTTTAATAACACCGGACACTGAAAATGCCATTTCATTAATAACACATGCAGAATGAGAAAACACAAACGCCTTCGCACACTTTGCCCTATAAACACACAACCCAGACGTGACCCAGACTCACTTTTAGTCACTCTGCACATTAGGTCTGTCACTTTAGAGCCCCCCCTGAGAAAACTCAGCGCCACTTCGGTCCAGACCGCTGCATTATAGTGGCACGGGCTAATGGACGGCTGTAAGGAGCTGCTGATGGCTTATTACTGGGATGTCCAATGTCCTTGAATGTTTTTCACGGTGACGAGGGAGGACTAACAGCTGCTGATGACCATGTCGGGGGAAGAGAAAGAGGAACTGTTGTTCTAAAAATATCTTTAATTAGCCGTAATTCAGTTGGAAGTAATTAAGCTGGGATCGTTCCCAATGACAAGAGACACACTTAGTGTAAAGGAAATATTTCCTGCAGCATGTTACCTTATTAGCTGTAATTAGTTTGTGTGGTATTACTTCAAGTCAAAACGGTGGGAACGCATGACTCGAATATGACCCAGAGGCTCTGGGCTGCGTGAAGGGAGGGAAATACCAGAGTTTGTTAGATTCACTCACCTCATCGGCTGAGTTCGGAGAGCCGTTTTCAGATCTTCTACCACCTTGTTCCTCATTTCCATTTCCTCCTCATCAAAGGCAAACAATGTCTGCATCTGTGAATATGGGGAAAAATGCAGGTTTTAGCTAAAAAAATAACTGGATAGTGTTTTTTCAGTAAATGTGATTGCTACCTGCTGATATTGATTCAGTACTTGTCATTTTTTGATTTAAAAGTTTTTTAGTATTTCTCCTGGGTCGAGAAAAGAATATTAGTCTTACAGCAACATCCTGTAAATCCCAAGTTAATGTGCTTGTTTTAATAAGACTGGGACCACATATGATCAGAATCTTATCACAGGGCTAATGTTCCAGGCACCATGACTCCAAAACTGTGTATTTTCCCTCTTTCACTGTCATTTCTGTTCAGGGAACTGTTGAAACGAAACAACATGCCAGAACAAGTCAAGCAGACAATTAGCTCTAATCAAGCTTACGACAAATGGGGCAAATAATAAAAAACATTTAAACCAGAGTTAGTGTTAATGCATCTCTGCATCACTTAAAGGCTTTTGTCAGTAACATCAAAGAGCTGCTGTGCTCCCATTAGTCATGGCTTCTGTTCAGCCTCTCCGGGCGTTTTCTACGACTGCTCACTGCCAAATGCTCACGCCATGTATGTTTGAGCATAGGAGGAAGTTTGTCATAATGCTGCCCATTCATTTGCCTGAAAAAGATCTTTGCTTAAGCCGCCTCCCTCAGATTCTTATAAGGGAATGCAGGTTCAAGTTGATAACTTCATACACTGACAGCACTTTCCCATCTCACACAGCTAACTGAAGCCTGACCCTGTGTTTTACTAGACTCTGTGTTTAATCAAGAAACTGTACAGTCAAAACATCCACGAGTCAACTTTACCTCAAGTCCAGATGGTCCAGGAGCCCTGAGCCAAGAGGCAAAGCTGGCTCCTGCAGCTCAGATATGCTCATAGTCAATGGGAAGTTGGACACCAGAAGTGTTGGGGGGAGTGAATGATCTGGTCACGCTGAGAGCCCGAACCAATGTCAATGAGTCTAGCCAAAAGGCTCCTTCCTACATCTGCTATTTGTCAGCTCATTCATACCTGTGGCCAACATGCACACAAGGATACGATTACAGCCTGTTGGTAAACCAGCAGACGGTACTTCTCTAAAGCCTTATTATGGGAAGTGCCCCCCAGAGCCAGAACTATGCCTCAGAGTTGGTTGGAGCATTGTTAACGAAGTGATGAGTGCAGCTCATCTAAATCTTTATTTGGACCATATGGGTCACTGATGCTCCAACTCCTAGGAATGCATTCAAAATAAATGAAGAAAAACAGAATGTGTTGCCAAAGCCAAACAAAAAGCTAAGCATGACCTAAACTTTTAAGACCAGACACAACACATACTTCTTCTTCTTCTTCTTCTACAGCAAACGGGAACATTTACATGGTGTCATTTCTGAATTATGAAGACATGGCTTTGATTTAAAGAGACATGGTCAATGAACATCAGGAAAAAAATTATTGTTTAAGCTAAAAGTATTGATCCTGTGTACAAATTTTGTTTCATGTATACATGCAAATGACGAAAAAATTATGTATATTTTGTTTTTGCCATAAGAAAATAAAAAAATGGAAATTTTAGATTAATGTTTTCAAGTTAGAAAGCTTTCTAAAAAGAACCATTTGATTTGAATCAGATATATTTCAGCAGGGAAATATTGTAAACCTGTATGACAGAGTCTAGGATCCCTCGTTCATTATTTATTCAGTCGCAATTTTATGTCACTAGTTGTCCCTTCATCTCCCACACTGGACCTTAAATGTGTTAAATAACACAAATGCATTCTTGTCTTTAATTTGAAACTTTTGTTGCATTGTAATTCATTTTATGTCACATTATATAAGAGCTGAACATTTATAAATCGAAAGGATATTCATGGAAACTGATAAATCTTGGATGTGCCTCATGACATGAAACCTGATAAGCACAGAGCAAACATTGTGAGTTTACAAAGCTACAAATTAGCTCAACTTGTTTCCTTCTCAGGTGTGAAACCTTTCTCTTTCAGCTCTGAAGCTCTATTCCTCTTCAGGAAAACAGCTTAGACACATGGCGGCTGCAGCTACTCATCAGAGTCGCGACAGCATTTGAATTATCGCTGTGTGGCCAGTGAACATCCACAGGGCCCTGACATTATTTTATGAATGAACATCAAGATGCCGGTTGTACAGCAGTCTCTCTGGCCAACAAAGCCAAAGTGACATCATCCAATAACTCAGCTACTGTAGAAGGTTTGTCCCCTGTGAGCTCGCCTGAGAGCCAAGACATGAAGTAATGCATCTCTTATGCAGCAGAACAAGCAGTGTAGGGTAGATGGAGAAGTGGTAGTTTGGAAAAGGGAGGGAACCGGTCTGACTGTGAATAATGATGGCTAATGGATCAGACTTGAATGAGAGGCAACTTTTGTGAGATGGAAAATGGTGAACAGACAATACAATTTTTTTCTTAGAGTCACATTTGCCAATGATTATAACTGTTTTTTTCCAAAGTCCAAGTTTCCCCCCAGATATTAATGAAGTTATTTTAATAGTGCTATTACAAACTGGACTGTGGACCTTTACAATATCTAAGGGCTTCCCCAGGACACTTTGAACTCTTTTGATGGGGAAACTGCTAGAGTTTGCTTCTGCAAGAAAGGGTGAAGGGTGATCTATAATGTTCTCAGGCTGAGTGAACTCTCCTTAGTTATAGCACCTTCACACCAATTAAACAAGAATGCATTGGCTAAAAAAAGCACATTAAATACTTTTCCAGTTGCTTGAAGGGATATGTTTAGTCCCAATGTGAAGGGGAACCCTGAGTCCTCAGAACTGGTAGAACGAACAAGTCTGCATTGGACATAGATCAATACCTTTGGACCAAAAATCCTCTAATATTGCCTTCAAGCAGGCTGCCATCTTTCAGACAGAAAACTAAATCAGTTCAAACTCTTGGTGTTCGTAAAATCCTTGCGTCAAATTCAGAGTGTCCATATTAAACATCCCTATTTGAAAGTGAGCTAGTAACCTAAATGCAATACAGTACCTTCATTTATTACTGACATGTGCACCCAGCTCTTGTGTTCCCATCTATGCCACCGGCAGCCAAAGTCGGCCCTTACTGGTTACTGTCCTACAGGTTTTGGATGTTCATGCTGCAGCACACCTGAAGTCGATTAATGCTTGATCAGAACTCGATAACAAGCTTAAATCAGGTATGTTGGAGCAGGATTGTGTCTGAAGCCAAAGCTGGTAAGGCCAAGCACACAACTTTGGAGTCATTTGATGTAGAACTAAATGCAGATTTTAAAGGCACATATTAGTGGGTGTTAACAAATTTGTTGACAAGTGTTAAAAAAGGGACTTTGGAGCAGCTAAGGTGGCCCCTCCATAAGAAAGTGTTTATTATTTTGTTTGTTTAATGCATTTAGGTTCTCACCCTTGGTGGGCTCAGTAGTTCTGGTAGCTCATTTCAAAGCATGAATACACAACAGACTATGTTGAAATGACTTGCAAAGGCTGTGTGTTTTGCAGGCGATAGTAAAACTGAAAGGCTGAAGCATAACTTTGACAGCATGTCTGACACCTAATAGCACTGAGGCTGTGCTGCAGCCCTGGTGGATTTCAAACTCTTGGCAGCTCGCAAATCAGAGCTTTCTGTGTGTTGTGTGTGTGTGTGTGTGTGTGCTGTCTAAGCCTGACGGTAAAAAAACGTTTCTCCAGACTGCACCTCTAAGCTTAGGTAGCACTTTGCTGTTCAGAGGCTCATTCAGAGAAGCCGGTAAATAAAGACAGGCCGTTGCTACATATGTGTCATAAACAAGGGAATAAACAGATATTAATTCCAGTACTTTTGGCTGAGTTTATGGTGGTCTGCATAAATCATTACTAAAAGGTTTATTTGAACCACAGCCCGGAAAACTTGTAAATGTATAAAGATTTTGACTGTTTGCTTAGATGGAGAAAAAACACAACAAAAAAAAGCGAACTTAGTGGAAAGACGAAAAATGAATGCCTGTTGGAATTGTAAAATTAGCCTGCTTGTCCTTAACTTTCATGCTTACATGTCACAGTTTGAGTGACCCTCTTAAAACACTTTTTTATGATCTCTAAACATTTGGAAGCCAACAAGTCGCCCGCATAACAACTCAAGCCAAATACAAACAAGCCAGTGACTAAAGGAAAAATCATAATGGTGCATGATAAATGACCGGGGAGATAACAGCAGAGGAGATGTCTGCGATGCTGCTTTCATGCTGTTTTTACTGGCAGCCATACTGGCTAGAAATAATGAATAATGCCATCTGGGCTGGGCTCCCGTGTCATTCCCACTCACTGAACTGCTGAGTGTCTAAATGGCCTGTTTGTCATCACAGTGTGTGTGAATGCTGGGGTCACAGCGAAGGAATGTGGTCATGTGAGTATAAGCAGCAGTCAGCAGGGAGATGATAAAAAGTTCACCCAGAGAAAAGTCTGAGAAAGATCAACTGAGAGAACATGGACTCCTTAGGAGGCAGATGCTTTAAATAATTGGAGTAAAGTCATGTAATAAATCAAATACACCCTATTTCAGAGGTGTTATACATCAGCGCATTAGGAAAAGGATAAATTACATAAATACAACATCAGATGAACAACATCTCTCATTTTGAAAACACTGATCCAAAAAAAGAGAAGCAGAGGATGAAAAACTAACTCTGTTCTAGATTCATTGCTTAAGCCAACACACATTGACTTTAGAATACTTTGGCATCCAAAGCAGGGTGTCCAAGTGTCCATTATGTTGCTTTTTGGTATGGGGTGTTTTGTTTTTTGTGCATTCTTAGCAAAAGTGTCCACTTTGGTCTGGTCAGCAAAAAAGACATTGTTCCAGAAGTATTGTGGCTTTCTCAGTTACAGCTTTGCAAACCTAGGCCATGCAGCCATGTTCTTCACAGAGACAAGAGGTTTTCTCCAGCAACACTTTCAAATGTTCAGTCTTTTTCTAGTTGCACTGTCTGACACTGTAACTGTAACTGTGGCCTGGAGATTCTTAGACGTAGCATAGTCTTTTTGCAGTTTCTTTGAGCATTGGACAGTCTGACCTTGGGCGGAACATGCAGGGACGCCCACTGCTGGGAAGATTGGCAGCTCTTCCCAGCCTGATGGGCATCAACAGTTGCTTCTCTAAGATTGTTGCTGATGTCTTTCCTCGTTGGCATTGTTTTAACACAAACCTGAAGGCAGCAGAGCAGAAAACTGACTAAACCTCTGCTTCCCAGTGCGCTGCCTAGCAGGACCTGGCTGCTGTGATTGTCATTCTTCCAAGACTGAACTTACAGATTTTCATCCACTGCTCCTGCATGTTGGCTCAGTTTTTGTTCAATAAATATTTAGTATAAAATATGTGTTTGTCTGATGTTGAGTTTACCAAAGTTTAAGAGCTAGTAAGGACCAGATGATTTTTTAACATTTCTTGATGAGTAGAAACTGACAAAGTAAAGGGAGATGATATAAATTGACTCACAGCCGCCATGGAGTTGATACGGTCTATGTAGTAATCAGGCCAGCTGGTTGCCAGTTTGTTGGGGTCCTCTTGCTCCTGCACACAGACAAAAAAAGGCAGAGTCAAACACAAACAGTGTAACTTTATAAATGTTAAAGAGCAGCCAGGATGATTTATGGTTGAGTAAACAATTCATGTTGAACCTCGTTAATTTCCTTCATTCTGACCACAATCAGTAGTTTGCATCACATCCACTACGATGCAAACAAGCTTGTGTTTATTCTTGCGCCTAGACTGGTTCTGGATGTCAGCCAGTAAAGGCACATGTCTCGACAGCTACTAGGGGGATTAGGATGCCCAATGTCTAGAGCTCGACAAAATCAGAGTCAGACGGCTTTTCAGCACATTTATCAAGGCGGAGACCGCAATCGTTTTCACCACGGTCTTGGGGATTGGGGTGATTATTCCATCAGCTGAAAGTCTGCCAACACCTCAATCAGCTGACCTTTTCAGTGGTAAGGGCAGTTCGTGTCAGACACACTGATTATGGGAGGAGTTAGTTAAAGATTTTTGGGTGAAATCACGCATGTGATCATTTAAAACAATAACAAGCTAAATGACATCCCTGTATGAATTCCTGAAGATGTTGGGATGGATGGTGCTTACAGGAATGAAGAGATCCAGCAGATGATTCCAAACAATGATAGCAACATCCCAAGCTTCCCTGACTCACGACAAGATGCATACATCCAGTTTCTTTAGCTTACTTGTTTGTTTATCATTAATCTATATGTTGCAGCCAGCAGCCAGACTTTTTCTTATTCTTGAGCATCAGCTCTCAGGACTCTCTGAAGATTTTTAAAGTTTTCTTTGGACTTTCTGTTTTTCCATTCACTTTCAGTCGGGTCCTTGTACCGGAACTTTTTGTTTGCTAACCCACTTAATTTTGACCTATGAATCATGAAAGTTAAAGGCTCATAGCTCAAGATGACCCAGCATGGTGTTGACACAAAACAGACACCTAAGGAAAAAAAAAGTCAAACCTTTTAAAGCCGTATGTATCATATTAGCAGTACAGTACACTGACATACAGTTTCTGAGACTTTTGCATTATTTTACGGTAAAAACTTTGCTCAAACCCTGTTTTATACAATCTGATACTTGTCTTCTTCCTCCTAGCGGAAACTTCTGTACTGCAACAATTTTGACATATCACATGGTAATAAACATTAAATGTAACAGAAAAAAAAACTTTACATTTTTTTTAAAGGGATAAATAAAGATTTCAGATTTAAAAGAAGACTCCTCTCCCATTTGTGTTGGGCTTTAAATGCTTAAACAGGGATTTCAGGCACTTTGTTAGCCTGTAACTGAGACATCTGTTGTTTCCATTTCTTTAATTTAATGTATGACAACACAGGTTGATAGCAACTAGGTTATTCTCAGCATGGTGAGCAGTAATGTGAACTTACTAAATCCTTTTGTTAACCTGTTTCAGTCAGAAGGTCAGAAGTTCTGTCATTGCATACTGATCAACCCTTTTAATCTGAGTGAGGAAAATCAGTCTCCTCAGTAAAACAGGTCTTGATTGGATACTTCAAATCAATAAAAGCCTGATGCTTTAGACTATTCACCACTTTATTTTCTGAAGAGAAGGAAAAGCTGGCTAACCAAGATTTATCTCAAGAATCTTTCTGGCCAAATCGGGGAAGTGTGATGGTGCACTCCACCAGGGCCTAGGTACATCTGGACCTGCTTAGCATAGAGCACTGGTGGAACTGAAATTGTGTTTAAAAGTGTGCTGTATTATTTCAAATTGAATAGTGTTTCTAAGAGACAAACAGTAATGTTTATAAGGAGTAAAAAAAAACATCCTTTAGATGCACAAATTCAAACAAGACATAAAAATCCCGGTTTGTTTTCTGTAAATGAGATGGGAAAGCAGGATGACATTGTTTTCTTCTTGCTTTGTCATTTATGGAGGGCTAACACTACTTTACAGACACCAGAGAGGCTCAGATTGCCTGCACATGTTATTCTGTATATATCCCTCCATGGCTGAAATAGTGAGGCAACTATAAAATGTCATTTGTGAGGTTGTTATTGAACCATTTATACTTTAACAACTTTATTTACTTCAAGGGCATTTCTGCTGCAGCAAGAGGTCATTAAATCACTATGTTCCTTCCTGATGTCAAAATCAATACTATGCCAAGCAGTCTGCATATTTAAAAGCACAGATCCGATGATGGCATAGTCGCAAAGCTTCAAATAAATGACCTGTCCTGTTGATAAAGCCAGAAAAAAGCCTGAACTGATTGTCCCCAGAAAGAAAATCCTCCAATTATCTACAGTAACTAATTAAAATTAAATGTGGGCATTGAAATCTGATGCAGAATCAGCAAATCCCTTAATCCTCACATATTCACTCCAACAGCTGCAGTTTGTTTGGACTAAAGTTTTGGTCAACGTGGACTGCAGTCCCAGTAACGAGCATTGTTTCCGATCTGCGTCTCTCTGTGCCAACGTGACAGTCCAAGCTTAAGAACTGAAGCAAAACAAAAACAATGGAGGTCACTGTGCTGCTCGGCCTTGCTTTTTCAAGCCGGTCGTCATTTCCACTGTTCCGCTGACACGCTTGGGACGCGATGCCAGACAGATGCCGACGCTCAGATTAACAACTTAACTGCCTCCCTGTGACCCCCTCGGCCAAATCACAGCCGCTGACACGCCCTGAAAAACATGTCGAGTCCAGTGAAACGTTTATCTTGGCAGTTTCACAAGCCCGAGTAAAGTACAGTAATTTTCAACATGTTTCAGGACAAATAAAAAATGATGACAACACAAGATTTGTTTCAGGGGGGTAAGTCATATCAGTGTGCACGCTTCCTAAATTTAAGTCCTCATAATGGGATTTCTGAGTGGTGAAGTGATGCTAAGTGCGCTCTTGTGCGTTGCTGGCATGATCAAACCATTGTGGAAGTTAATCACAGTTGATGACCGGTATTAAACTCTGGTGATAAGATGCCAGACTTGACTGAGTGGCGCTTGAAAGAGCCGGCAGTGGAAGCCAACGGAAAGACTGGGCTGTTTTTCATGAGAATGGAAATGTTCATTACATTAGACATATTTAGAAAAAGTGATCTTCTCCTGAAGGTACTCCTCGGGGTGAAAACATTCCAGTCGCGTGTTCGGCTGCAGCAGTTTCAGGGCAACCCCATCATTCTGGTGCAATTACACACTTTCACTACACATTCCTCATGTCTGGTGACATTAAATATGATTTACAGTCCGGGCTGCAGCAAGGGAGGACAGGAATCCCCCACAGTGTATCAGGTATATATCTGTAAGGTGTTCTTCTTATTGCAACCATCTGCTGAGGAATAGGCTGTGTCTCCAAAGACCCAAATACCCGAGTAAAGCCAACGTTCAGGCATATTTCCCCGTCTGTCTGGCAAGCTATTGTGTTTTCAGAGGCACCTGTTGAAAGAGAAGGTGAAATTACATATTTCAGCCTGCCCGCTGTCATCTAACAAGGCGTCTTAAACATTTCAAACCCCCTCAGAGGTTCCACTGACAATCATAATGGAGCTCACAGATTGCAAGCATTCTCTGCATATACCTTTTCAAGTCATGGCTTCGGGATCTAAAAGGGTAGAAGCCCAATGATTCAGCTGGCCACGGTTAAAGCAGAAGTGCTCTGAAGTATCAGGTAGGACGCTTCCGTTTTGCTTTACAGGAGGAAACGCTCCATTTTAAGAGATGAGCCGCAGGAAAACAAAGACACAATGCCATGCTGCAAACCGCTGTGCTGACATGTGAAACAACACATTTCACGTCTCAGAACTCAGTGTTTTTCAGCCCTGGCACTCCTCTTGGCACAGTCACTCATTACTGAGCAGTCCAACTGTTTCAGGTCTCATTCAGGGACAGAACCTATGCACCGCTCGGAGATACAGCAACGTGTTTCCCAGAGGCATCTAGTTTCTTTGGTTACTGGAATAATTATCAAACACCTCGCACTCTGTTCCCATGTGCAAACAGAGGCCTGGAGGGACTCTGGCTGTAAAGGGGGGACCCTCAGAAGGAGTCCAAAATTATAACAGCAAGAAGGGCTGAACTGAACAAAACATCTTTTATTGGACAAACTAAACAGCAGAAGTTTGAAGGCGGGCCAGTTTAGTACTGGAATACTTTACTATGGAGCCATGCTGTCTTAATGCACGCTACATTTTTGTAGGTGGTGATAAATGAAAGGCCTTTTCTGAGCGAGCTGTGGGGTGGAAGCTCAGAAAGCCTCAGGAAAAACGAAGCTGTAGCAAACATTGTACGAAAAACTATTATGCATCAGACTGAATTCAGTTAAAAAGCTAAATGTTTTGCTGGAAGTAAATTTGCTGCTCAAAGCTGCAGGTAAACTAAAAGCTAAATGTTCTGCTTTGAGCAGCAAATTTACTTCCAGCAAAAGGTAAACTGATATGTGTCACGGTCTGATGGCGCTCAGCTGGCCAGGTCCCTGATTGTTTCCACCAGTGGCTGCTCACCTGTTCTGCACGGCATTTAACTCTCCTCTGCCAAACCCTCTGATGCCGTCTGCCCAGAAATCCAGCATTTTCCACCACAGTTCTTGGACCACAGTGTATGTGGACATTTTTTCTTGCCCTACAGATTTCTGCCTCCTCATTGCCTGCTTTGACCCGTTATCCATCTATCGGCCTGCTGCTGCTGCTTGCAGTTCTTTTCTGTAACACCTCAACCTCTCTTGGTCTGCCTTTCAGGAAACCAGCTTCCTCCACATTCCCTGTTGTTAAATAAAACTTAACGTTTCAGTCCAAGTTTTTCTTTTCTCTCAAGCCTGAGTTTCCCAAGTCATCATCAGATTCTTTATATGAAATAAAACTGAATGTCTTAAGCATGTAAATGTGCACAGTACAGGCCTACTGCAAACGTCGTGAGTTATCCCTCATTTTTTAACATAATGCAAGTAAATAAATGCAGCGATTCACTGACACAAACATACATTTCACTCCATTTCTTATGGAGAAGCTGGATCAACTGAAGGTACAGATGCATTTCTCAGGTCTTTTTTTGGGTCTTTGCTGGATTTACTTTCAGATCCTGTTCCTGTAACTAGTAATTTTGAGGCCTGACTCTACTTCTTCTGTCCTCCACTTGTCCAGTTACAGCTCACCATGCTGAGAAATGCCGCGTTTCCAGCCAACAACTCTGTGGAAATCAGCCTGTTGCTGGAGAAATCCGGTTTTCTGGCAGTCAAACTGTTTTATTGTGGTTTTTAATAGTCTGCTAAAGACAAGGGAACCCAATTTAGTTGTTGAAAGACCAAATTCAAAATAGTTCCTTTACTAAAGCTGCCTATATCTGTTAATAAATCTTGCATAATCAATGGAATTTCATACATGAATGGTTCACATGTCTGTGTTAAGAAGCTTTAATAATAACACCTCCCTCTAAGAATGGGCAGGAACAAGGTCTCGACTGAAAATTGATTTTTTAAAAGCTGAAAATGTTCAAAGAAAACTTTCAGGAAGCTAAAGAACTGTTGATCAACAAACTAAGACAAAGTGGCTGCTGGGAAGAGTTCGGTATGAAGACATGAGAGCTGGATCAACATTTTTCTGCAGTACTGTCATGAAAAAACTACTTTCATCTTATTATTTGGGAAAGAATCGAAAAAGCTATAAAAGTTCTGAAACATATCAACCACATGCATACTTTACCCATGCTGCAAGTATAAGTAGAACATGAGCTGTCCAGGAACCGCAGGGACACGCTGCTACAGCTCCAACGTGTGAAGCAGTAGCAGCCATTAAAGTGGATTTTATCTCCATATTCTCAGCTCGAGCTGTCACTGCAGCGTGTTCCTGTCTGCGGAACGAGCGGACTGTCCGACATTCCAGAGAGTCCATGTGTCCGTGGGGAGTATTTATCTGCTGAAGCCAGGATATAAGGTCTCACCTTGAGCAGCAGGAAATGGACAGGATATTGAATTCTGGAGGATTATGTAATACTTGCAGTCTTTTCTTTTTTCTAACTGGTAGCTGCATGTGAAAAGTTTTTTATGCACATTAAAAGAGAAATTTTTGCCAGGGATCATGTTAAGTTACCAGGATGAAGCACACATGGGTTACAATTGAAGACATAAGTTTCTGCTGCTCTCAGAGACATGGTAGCGTGTGTGTGTGTGTGTGTGTGTGTGTGTTAGTCAGCTTTAGTTATACAACGGCATTCCTGATAATATTTAGAATGTTGGATAACATGTGCTTGAATGACCTTAGGGATTATACAGGAATTAAACTTGTAAAAAGGAAACGTATAAACATGTTTTGACGCAATCAACAAATAAAAATGTTGTAAATAATGTAAACATGTGGAACATAAACAGCATAGCACATATTTACAAGAACTGTTATAGTTCTAGTAAATATGAAATGGGTTTATCTGTGCAACTAATAAAGACATTTTATTATGGGCATATAAATTTTCAAGCAGAGGCTTTAATAAATAGGCACAAGGCTCAGAGGGCTGATTAGCACAACGGGCTGTAAGCTAGGCGTAATGATTGAAACTTAACTGTCTGGGATTCAGAAAACTGAACCACAAACATCACAGCTTCATGTGAAGCGAAAAGATGTAAGCCGATTTAGTTTGAAAAGCTGTAATAGACGATACTCCAGCTACGCTGACATAAACATGAAATAAACACGTGCACGTTGTCATGACTCATCGGTCTGCACGAGGAGCGGCCCTGCACGTCATGTTTGCAAAGCGCCTCACACCCACCCAGGTGGATATTCTGGTTCTAAAGACTGATCCTCTTCAGGATGCTAACCATGTACCGGACCCATGTTAAACGAAGCTAAACCGTTTGGAATCTGGTCCCATGTGCTTTTTGTGGAACAACTTTGTCTAGTATTTCCCCATCTCTGTTAGAAATGTCTTTCCAACATCAAATAACACATCAAACATGTTTAAAAACCTTCCTTTCAACACCTTATATTTTTCTCCTGTGCTGTCTTTTGTTAACTGGCATTTTTTGGAAACAATTGTAGTTTAGTCAGTGTTTCATAAAGCGATAAAAGAGACACAGTGTGTGGTCATGGTGTTTGTGTGTGTGTGTGTGTGTGTCAGTGCAGCGCGACTAATGGGAATCAGGAGACCCTGCTTCGCTTCCAGCACTGACCGATTATCGGGAGCTATTAGAGGCTACATGGTGTTCTCTACCTGGAGGCTGCTCAGCACCAGTCATGCAAAAACCAGCACACACACACGCAGGGGCAGAAATGTAATACATTTACTCATGCCATCTCTGCTACGCTTGTATTGATGTTAAATATACGCTCACCCCCTACTTCATCAGCGCTACTGTACCGGGTTTAACCCCTTTACCTCTAGAACTGTCTGAACTCTTGGTGCAGTAAATCCAACAAGATGATGGAAATATTCCTCAGAGAATTTGCTAAACATTGACATGACAGCATCACACAGTCTAATCACATCCATGAGGAGAATCTCCCCTTCCACCACATCCCAAAGGTGGAATACTGGGTGGAGATGTGGAGGCTGTGGAGTCCAGTGGACTCTTGGATCTGTGCTGTGGGACATGATGCATCATCCTGCTGAAGTAGTATCAGAGATGCTCCTCTGGGCTCAGTGAGGGACGGACATGGTCAGCAGCAGGAATGTGCTGGTCAAACCATGAACATCTCCCCCCACCATTCCACCAGCAGCTTTGGATCAAAGCAGGATGGATCCGTGCTTTCATCATGTTTCCAGCAGATTCGGAGGCTAGCATCTGAATGTGGAGCTGAAATGGAGACATCACTAAACCGGAACTAAAACCGGTTTTACACGACTTTAAACGATTTGGCTTTTCTAGTCTTTTGCAAAATGCTGCCTTGTTTTATAAAATGAGTTTTCAGGAATGCCCTCTGTTGTATGCGGTTATATGTGAAGCCAACACATCTCCACTGGTTCAGGTGGATAAACCAGAGGAGCAGAGATGTGCTGCAGGCTGAGCTGCATCTTTCCACTGACTGAATAAAGCAAAGGAAACATGGCTTCTTAAAACGCGCTGCATGAACAGAGACATGCACAGCAGCAGAGGGTTCATCTCACACGGGATCAGCTGCTCTGGGAAAACCCAACAGATCTTCTTTTAGTCAAATAAATAACACAACTGTCCAAACTTTCCTCCAGTAATTAGCTGCACCACAAAGTCACTTTTTTTCTCAGCACTGAACCAAATGCACAAGAGAAAAGGCTGATATTTACTAATATCAATGCTGCTGCTATATTTTTTGCAACCACTGCATGCTTGGCACTGTAAATAAATTGTTCTGGTTCTATGTGGTGATATGGCATGCTGATTTGAGAAAACTGTGACTTTGTGGCGATATATCTCACTTGATTCACGCTTCCTGTTACTTACGCCGTCATATCTGCATGAGACCGAGGCACACAGTCATTGAAAAGTGACTTTGCTTTGACTAATTGTGAAACAAGAATCCAACTTTTATACAGCTACATCATCAGTCTGAACTGATGGCTCGGGCATTTTGGGCTCCTAAGATCATAAAATCTTTGAGACCATGATCTCCATCCAGGAACAGAAACCCTTTTTAATTCTAGTTTTGCAGTCCTTTTCTAATGTTTGACTTGAACATGAGCTAAAGCCTCTGACCTACATTTACATGATATAATGATGAACGGTTGCTACATAATTATCTGGCTGGATAACTGGACGACTAACTAGTGTTCAATACCTTATTATAAAGCGACCAGAGAGACAAACTTTGCACTTCAGCTCAGAAATGCATCTGAAACGTTGCTTTATTGACCAGGGAATCTTATTAAGGGGAAAACGGCCGTTTGGTTTGCAGGTGAACAAAGTTAGTTTGTCCCTCCGTTTGCTCCCTCAAATTGTTATCCAACCACAACAACTGGAGCCGTCGTTCTGCTGGGGCAAACAAGGGAAGCAGTGTTTGTCTCCGACAGGAACGGCTGAGGGAAATTCTGCTCTCCATTCAAATCATTGTCATGTGTGGATTCTCAGATTCTCAGCAACAGAGGGCACCACTGTGTGTCTGAATAACCTGCAAGCCTGCTTTTTCCTTCCTACTGTATGTGGTTGTTGGTGTTTGCATGTGCATGTGAGGGCCGTATTCATGTCACTGCCTCTGCATTCACACACATGCAGGGTATTATCTGATATTACACCCTGGTTGTTTTTTCTTTTGTTGTTTTTTTCCCCCTCATTCTCCATTACGCCACCCCCGTCCATGAATGAGGGGTTTGTTTGGATTTTTCCTTGGGCTTTCCGCTGTTCGCCGTTACCCTGGTTTTGCTCTCCGTTTCCTGGCCCGGACACACGGCTGCTTTTTTTTCACCTTAGCTTTGTAGAGGAAATGATTTCTGACTGGGAGAGATGGGGGAGACATGACAAACTAATATATCCTACCTCTGAACCTGGCTTAGGAGCGCACAGTTCCAAAGCACAGAGGCTGTTGCCAACATTTTGTTTCCACTACCTTCCACAACCGCGCAGACAGTCCTCATAAATGTCGAGATATTCAATAACTGATACAGGAGTGTTATTGAATCTTTTTCTTTGTTAGATCACATGTGCGCATGCATATTGTTCCAACAATCCAAGCTTTTTTGATGCTATGCAATGCATTTAAAGCCCATCATTTATTAAACTACAGGTTGCATCCTCCTCTTCTCTGACTGGACTCACACTCCAGCTCCCATCATGACCTTGACATCCCTCCAAACATGCTACAATTCAACTCCTCTTCTTTTTTCCTAGTTATTTAATACAAGTCAGAACACACAACATCTACACATGCAGGTGCACACACATATGCAAAAATAGCAGTGTGTGTTTACTCCTTTTAAAGAGGTTGTCAGAGCCAATCGCATCAAGCTAAACTGAGCCCCGGACGCCTGGAAAGTGGAGGGAGAGGTCTGATCCTCGTGCTGCTTCCAGCACTGAATCTTTGGCCAATAAAACACACATGAGCAAAGAGACACAAGGGAGGGGTTTATGACTATTTATTCAATTTGCAACTGAGTGAGAGGGTGGGGGAAGAAATGTCCTTTTTCCTCAAGCACAATACCATTTCCTGGGGGACATTTGACCACAAAGTGAGACCAGAGTTGTTGTGGAGAGACATGCTGAGGGGTATGAAAGTTATTTTGATGAGGGAGAGGGGTGAAGGAGAGGTCTGACTGTACGATGACCATTCTTAAACAGGGTGAAGGAACTGCTCACTCAACTATGAGGAAGGAGTTTGAAGATTTAATAGTGTAAAAACCGGGGGTCAGGAGTTTCTGCGAGTCCTGCACGTACCACATGGCTGCAAGGAGTATTGTGCAATTCATAATGGCGTAACGTGCACGAGTTTACGTCAACGGAGATATGAGATGCAGGAAAAGGGAGCCAGCTGTGTGGTTGAGCTGCTTTTAGGAACATTCGTGGCCAACATTTAGAACTAAACTGTGGGTTTGGGCAGCCAGTCAACAGAAGGCCAGCCAGGGATCAGAGCCATGCAGGGGCCAACTCACCTTCTTCTTGCTGCAGTAGATCTGCCATTTCTTCTCATCAGGCAGAGCAAACATGGCCTCTCTGTTCTTATCCGTCAAGTCCAGCTCATCCTGCAACAACAAGGAGAGACCGTTTACCTGCGCATTCGTTTCTGTCAGCATGTAAACACTCACAGTAAGGACAGGCATGATCTCAACAAAAGATTTTAAAAGTGTCCAAACTCCCTGATGTCTGCCTGAGAAGCGTCTCCAGCAGCTACACAGCAGCGTTTAATATTCACCCTGCCGCTCTGCTCAATTCTTCAGCTTTGCACAAGGAGCCCCCCGCACCTTTTGAAATGTATATGAGCCCAGGAAATGAGTCTGTGTGTGCCAGCGAGGAAAAGTGGAGAGTTGAAAAAGAGCGATGGATAAATCAGAGTTGAAGGAGGAGGAGAGTCATATGAGGGAAAAAGACTCGCATAGAAAGAGGAAAGTGTGAATGTGGAAATGGATGGCCAGAAGAAAAAAATATATAAGAGAGGTTGAGAGGTTGAGAGGATGAGAGGCTGTCGTGGCGCGGCTTTGTGCTCAGGCTCAAACTAATCTCTTCATAATGGCTTTGCTACCATGACGTCAGCTGTGAGTGGCGGGCCTCCTGGGGCCCCTCAGAATGAAGATGGCCACTGGTGACAGAGGTGGGGGCCCCTCTTAAGCCAGCTGGGGTTTGTTTTCATCCGTTCTGCTGGACAGGGTGAGCAGGGGCCGCCCAAATTCCAAGAATTTGACATGACCAAGAATGACATCATCTCTCATCCAGTCCTTTTCATCGGGATAACCAGCAAAGGATTAATGTGCTTTTGGAAAAAAAGAAAAAAAATCTGAAGGATGTGAATTTCAAGGGGGTCTAACAGACAGAAAGCATAAAGAAGCTTTCAAGTCTTTGGTCACAGCGTTTTCATCTCATCGTTTCAACGGTCACTGTGACTCAGTCCGAGAGGATCCAGGATCTACGCTGAAAGAAACACAGTCTGCTGCAAACAGAAAGCTAAAATACTCAACCTCTGCATCAATGTCCTTCCATTTCTTTATAGGTTTCGCCCCTGAATTGGACGTCTCTGCACATCCTCAGGCTCAGAGAGGACGGCGTGGAAGCCAGTTTGTCCCTGGCCTCTTGCCTAGTCGTCGGGTCAAAGCCCTGCTGTCCAAGCTACCGCTACTCGAGGAGCTAATTCTGGGAGCTGGTGAGAATCTGGGAGAATGAGACCCTTGGATGTGGACCAGATAGGAGCTAAGCCTGGCAGCTGATCACTATGCAGCTTGTGTGCTCCACCAGTCCGCCCTATGACGACTAAAGCCTCTCAGTTTGGAGGTTTTATATAAAAAGGGAGTGACGTGACGGGAGCACATGCATCAGCAAAATGAGATTGAGGCATATGTGAGATGTGTATTATACAAATTTGCATCCCAAATAAGTGTAAAACAAAGTTTAATCATATAACTCAACATATTTAATTAATATCAGTGCAAAGACCCTGATTTTACAGCAAATAAAAGCAAGAGCTGATGAAAAAGGCAGCGTATGTTGCTCCTAAACATGTGGTTCAGCATTAATGGGGCTTTTATAGATGAGCAGTAGTTCACAATCTGTGAAATCCTCCGTCATCCATACCATTAGTTACTCTGCACGTGCACTAATGCACCTCAACACCATCATCAAGGCTGCGTTTTAAACAGTGTGACAGATGGTTTCTGTCCTCAGCTGCCGACATTTCCAACTAGAATTACACTTTTCCGTCAAAAAAAGGCTCTTATAAAAGGTAGCAATGTTTCTTAATCTACTTTGTTTTAGTCTGTTTTGGGGTTTTTGGATGCAAGATGAACTGTATTCACTGATGACTGGTTTTAGAAGCATTCCTCTCTTGGGTACAGAGATTTCTCTGGACTTTATAAAGATAAGTAGTGTAGGAGATTAAATATGATTTCCATAATGAAAACAGAACGTTTATGTCCCAGTTGCTGCATTTAGTCTTGTACCAGTTTTGGTAAAAGCTATATAATTCCTGGTTTTATTAAAACAAAGCTTATGGGAGCAGGTGTGCATGGCTATGTTTTTGTTTTTCAAGAATTCCATTAAGCTACAATTTTATGATTACATAAGTTTCCAGGGAAATGAATGGGATAATGGCAAAGTTGAGTGTGGAGACTATGAACATGGAAACGGGGACGGAGCAAATGGCAGCATTCTTACGGATTTGAAATGTGGCATGTTTAATTTAGTCTTTTTCAGGTTCACTTGGTGCTGGTCTGCGTTTGAGGCAGAGAAGAGGAAAAAGAAATGAAGTTGTGGGCAGAGAGGGTGGAAGAATGTTCATGTCATGCCAGTTTCACAAATTCAGTTTCCAGTTATGCAATATTCCTCCACTTACGTTCTCACCACCTTCTAAACGTGGACCGATACCGGCCCTACATCACATGGACTCTCCTCATGACCCGAGCAAAACACTCCCAAAAATATGCAGCTCCTCAATTCTCCCAAAACAAAAGCAAGACTTTTCTATCCTTCTCCTGAAGTGAGCACCTTCTTCCTGCACCGGCATGTTTCAGGCAGAGCTTCACCCAAACCAAAGCCAATATTTTTACACCTGCTGTCGGAGAGGGGAAAGCACACACCTCTAAATCCATTTATACTTCATCCAGAACCGCCAAATGAATTATGTTACACTTCAATAAAAATTTTTTTTAAAAAGCTCTGGATGTGATGTTCACAGAAAACCTGCCAGCTCCGTCACTTCGTGTCAGGCATGGAAGACTAAAATGAAAGCAACCCTTCAAAGAGTTTAAGCAGAGATAAGAAAGAGTAACTAGAACCCATGAAGGTGTTTCAGGGTGTTAGAAAAGCATCTACTAGCTTTTACAACCGATAATGCAGGGGCGTATAAGGCAGGGCAAGTTCATTCACAAAGCCCATTTCATGTACAGAATAATAACATTTGCTTTAAACTGCAGAAAAGTACATTAAAACAAAGCAAACTTTCTTAAAAGAAAGGAAGAAATCAAATGAAAACAGGAGAATTGATCTAAAATCAATATCTAAAAAAGAATAGCAGATTAAGAACATGATGAAAGTCTAAAATTTAAGCTTAAAAGAAGCTACGGTTTAAGCTCCGGTCCCTGAAGGCCACCATCCTGCACTTTTTACCTGTCTCCCAGATCCAGCACACCTGATCAAATCGTGCAACTTTTTTTAAACGTGTTTGGCTCCTTAAGGTGTGCTTCAGCAGGAAAGATGAAACACAGACAGACTTTGGACTCCCTAACGTCAGCTGTCTAAGCCGAGGTTGTTTTGTGTAAAAGGAAAATCCCAGACAGTCATGACTGTATCCATCATAAACACATAAACACTCAGCATGTCCAAACTGCTTTCAGTTATATTTTTGCAAACTATGAATTTTTCTGGGGGGGTCTTTACCGATAGATTAAGAGCAAACACTGTTAATAACAACTCATGTTTAATAAAGAAATCAATAAATTAGACCAAATTGAGAAAAAAACTAAACAAAACACACACAAAAAAAAAACGATTATGTGTCTATGCACTGCAAAATCCTAAAAGTCCACCAAGATCTTCCTCTGAATAAGACTCTGGTTCAACTTTTCAGGTCACTTTAACCCAAACCAGGTTAAACTCAGAGAAAGCATTGACTGAATTAAGCTTTCTGGAGCATGCTGATATATGCCTACAACATATATCACAGCAGTCTGTAATTCACTGGACTGGCTCCCTGAGTGTAAAGGGATGGATAAAGTACTGTTAATTGTCTTTATGGAGCTAGATGCATCTCTGAACTGCTTCCTGCTCATACAGCTTCCAGACCCTACATACTCAGTGTTCAAGGGTCAGAACCAATCATGAAGCAGCATGTAGTCTACCTCATCATATGTCTGTGCTCCATGACTCACTTAAATTAGGACTAAAAAAGTTCATTACCTTCCCATCAATTTAAAGTTTATTTTAAATAATTTAGAAAAATTATTAATGACCTTTTTTTTTTTTTTACTACACCTGGAAAAATCCCAAATAAATTTGATCACAATCTACTTCCAGTTTTTAGCCATTTCTGGTGACTCAAAGTTCCCAAGTCTGCTTATTAAAAACGACTCTAAATAATTTAACTGGTTTTTGGGCTTTTTTCAGCAATCAAGCTCCTACTTTCCGTCACAAGATCTGGCAACACCGGCTCCAGGAGAGGTTTGTGCAGAACACGAAGGCTGCAGGGAGAAAGGCTGGGGGACATAATGTGGCCATGACTCATTAATCAGACTACGGCTCCTCACATGGAAGTATGGTGTTAAGGCTAATCTAAACCAGCTAGATTTCTACACAAGATCATAGATCAAGAACAAAAGTAAGGGATCAATACTTCCAAATTGTTAACATCTGAGCTGACACGAATGGCATGCAGACCCTGTGCATGTGAACCAGAACAGGATGTATCCTGCTGAGGACTGATGAAAATTTCATGGTGACATGAGTTTGTTTTTATGACATTACCGAAGTCAAAAGAAGTAACATGTTAAGTAGAGCCTTAAATATTTATCCAACACATATAGACACTGTGTCGGGCAAACAAAGGCATGAGCTGTAGAATGAGGTTGGAGTCACGGTGCAATGGGTCAACAAAAATCCTACTAATGTTTACTTTATACATCCATGTCAGGAAATGAGCGGCTAAATGCTTGGGAGACAAAAAATGAAGCACAGTGGTTGAGGTGGGGGTGACACGAGAGCTGAAACATGCAGAGCAGCAGGAAAAGTGGATGAAAGTGTGCTAGATCTAGGATTAAGACCCTAAATGTACTGTAAGGCTAACTAACGGAGAAAAAGAAAAGGTTACCATACAGACTGAAGGACCAGTCAGTGTGTGAGTGTGTGTGAGTGACTGTCATAGAAGTGGGAATGGGTGCGCCTCCGTGGACTGGAAATGCTTAAGCTTCCACCTACATGGGAAATGTGACATCCTCCCTCACACACGTGCATCTATGAAGTGACATTTCTGGAGAGGATATGAAAGTCTTTCCCTCATGTGAGGTCTTCCAGTCCTGGCTGAGAGGCTCAGACATGCAGACACGTTGTGTAGCTGCACAAACCCTGCAGCCGTCTGCATGCCACACAGCGAGGCAGAGGAAAGACAGGCAAGATGGCAGGAAGTCATATGAGGCCTCCAGGGGACCCACAGGAAGCTGTAGCTGCCATTATTGACCCAAACAAGGCTTAGTGAGTTTGTTTGTGTGTGGGGGGGTGGGTGTATGTTTGTGTGTCAGCCCCAGCCTCCACCTTAGATTTTACATAAATTTTATGCAGAATGCAAAGACCACAGTTATTTCTAAGAATCAAAAAAAGGTCAAAGATTTATTTCTCATTCCTACAGTAGACTGAGAATGAAACAGTTGCCTTGCTTATCTTTGCAAACCACCACTGTATTCACACACAAACACAAACACACACACGCTGAACTCGGTCCGTTTAGAAGCGTTCAGATGAGTCATCGTCTCCGCTCATTGATGAGTCAGCAGACAGTAGCCGGCTAATAGCTTCTCCTCATTCAAACAAGTCTCCAGCACCTCCGTGATGAGGCCGAGTCAGGATGGCAGCACGGCTTTGCACCCGAGGAAGGAAGACGGCTTTAGAAATGGGCCGTTGGAGAAATGTAACAGGAGGGAGGGAAACGGAAAGGAAAGATGGGTGCATCCCAGGGTGTACACAAGGAAGGAAACTCACTCCCATAGCACGGAGGAATGAGAACATTTCCATTCACTGCCATTATGCAAGCAGCCAGTCATACTGGATGGAACACGGGGAAAGGAAACATGCTGCCGTCTGAAATCAGAAATGCTCATTTTACATTGGCTGTTATGAGAACTAAATTTCTATTCTGTTAGAAATAGTATTTAGAAATCATAAACGATGGAAACACAAATCCTAAACCTGACTCTGCATCTGGAGCACAGCTGGACAACTGCTGAGAGGTGGGATTTACCCGGCCCAAATGATGAGACAGAGAAAGCAAGAGACAGAGAAAAATAAGGACAGAGAGGAAAGCCGATAGAACATGCGCACTAATCTCCACCAGTATTGTAAACTCCAGATGTTGGCCTGATCCAGCTGTGCCAGTTCGGCTGACACAATGTACGGTACATCCTCTCAACGCACAACAAATCTTTACAGGTGGGTAAAGACAGGCTCTTTCTTCTAAATAACACATCAAAAAGAAAAACAAAAGCTTTCATCTGCATCTTTAACATTTTAAAAAGGCAGCTTGGCTGCTCCCTCTCCCACATTCGGCCTGGAGAAGCTCTGTGGCTCTAGCAGCAGCTCAGTTTGGACCCTTGTTACCGTGCCGACAGATTGTGACCATATGCGGACCTTTCCACAGTAAACGCTCAGTGTTATCAGCTGAAACCTGTTAATGCCCGTCTGACTGTCCCCAAACACCCTCACACTTGGCTTCTCTTTCTAGAAACAAAAAGGTTCATTTTGGTTTACTGAGCTGCCACCAATGAGAAATGAACCCAAGAACCAGGATGATTGAGGAGAACCCACTTTTAATTGCCCAACTCGGAGCAATTTCTCATTGAATGATAAAAGTTATTAGCAGGGAACGGCCTTGACAAACAAAAATAAATCCATCAATGTTCCCGGTGCACCGGCAGACTTCGCACATGGCCCATGGATCGTCTATGCGTGCAAACCTTGAAGTGGCGGTGGAAAGAAATAGTTGAAACTACGCCGTGATCCAAAAAACAGACTCCGAGCTGCAAAACAGGCAACTGTTGCCAGATGCAAATGTGTAGTTTAGCTGATGGGATGCATCAGTCCTTGTGATGTGGTGGGCTTTACTTATTGTGTCAAAATCAGCGGCGATTGCTTCCAGGTCTGCAGGAGGCTTTCATATGGGCGCACAGCAGACCGAGACGCAGGGTTGTTCTTCAGACTTCCCCTCGGTGGGTTGCTTTGCATTTGACAGAGTTTACACACGGAAAACTAGGAATAGATCCCACACATGCTCACTCTGCAATATTAGTTTTGTGAGCTACAGACCAGGAAAAAACATGTCAGGTCAGGTTTGCTTCATGGCCGACTCCGTGCACCTGCATTTTGCATGAACATAAAAAACAAAAGTCGGTTGTTGAGAGCAGAGGTCTGGAAAAAGGCGGGTTTAAAATATTTAGGCCTTCGCATTGTTATGTGGTTCAGCTAAATGGGATTTTCATGATTTAAAAAAACATACAATAATCAAATTAATGAACTGAAACTTAAGTTATAATCAACATTAGCTGCTTATCTTTCTAAGTGAGGAATAACAACATTAGTGTTACCAGACTAGCAGACAAGCATCTGATTTGTTGGTAAGTCTCATGTTTTACAGCTTAGTTGATCTTTTACACCATGTACCATCGCTGTTTCTCCAGTTTCCATTTCCTTTAACCCTTTCATACATAGAGGGTCTGCAGTGGCCACATATTTGACAGTTGTTTTCTAGTATATTCATGGGTGGGGATGGAATATATGTTGCCACCTCGGGGGGATCAATGAGTCATGGAATTCAATGCCAATCACTGTATATGTACACACTTTGGCTATAATTACCAAATTTTATTTTGTCATAAGCAGGAAAAGAAAATGATGCAGCCATGTTTTTATAAAATATAGAATAAATAAAAAGGAAAAGCATATTTCAACACTAATTTTGAAGAATATATCAAATAATTAAAATTTTAAATATGATTAGGAAATAAAAGCATCACTGTATGTGTGGAAATAAATGATTATATGTGGAAAAACCTGTGACTCTGTTTCTTAATAATTCATGCATGAATGGTTTAATAGATTATTAAGTCAAATCCAGCTGAGACATGTCGGTCTTTCCTTACATGAATGACGTGGATGCTGAGTGTGCACCCTGCAGCCTCTCTCCCAGAGGAGGACCCTTTAAGGATGTGA
Organism: Craterocephalus amniculus; assembly: GCA_036024015.1. Taxonomy (NCBI): domain Eukaryota; kingdom Metazoa; phylum Chordata; class Actinopteri; order Atheriniformes; family Atherinidae; genus Craterocephalus; species Craterocephalus amniculus. Next base: position 15,639 of record JAVQJG010082647.1, on the reverse strand, counting down.
GGACACATGGAGGTGGTTTGCTCCACTGTTTGGCCCAGATCTGTCGCTCCCATTCCAGAGGCTCCACAGACTCTCCTTCCCCTCATCAAGAAAGGCTTTCAGAACAATAATCCCTGTCTGCCGTTGCCATGGAAACCCACTTTGTTATGTTATTCTCCATTTTTCTAGCTCCTCGCCTCCCTACACACAGTCTCTGCTTGAGCTCCAAGCAGTGAGTCCGGGCGTGCCGGCCGTCTCTGAGGGGTACGGTTGTACAGTACCGGTTTGTGGACGAGCGGTCAGATCTGTGTTAGCGTGTCGGCTGCAGGATCAGTAAAACAGTTATGCAGGACCAGATGACCTCAGTTTGATAGAATCTGTTCTTATGTTGGTCAAAATCAAAGCAGACATGAATCAAGCTCTCACAGACTGAATTATCTTACAGCTGGAGTATATTTTTATCTTTCTTAAACTTTGCAGCAGTGGATGATTCTTATGTGCAATTGTTGCCTTAAGTGTTTCAGTTCTGCAGAATATCCCAGCCAACACATCTGAGATTGAGAATTAAGCTCTGAAATGTAACCATCCAATCGTTTTACGGCAACATTCACAGCACATGGATGCAAATCAAGCTGAAAAATGTCGAACCTCTTCTTGCATGAAAAGTCAAGAGGTTTTCAAATCAAGGACAGACATTATTATTTTCCCGTTTCCTCTTCAGTCAACCATCTGTGTCACTTTCATCTCCAGTTCAGACATTCACCCCAGAAGAAGCTGTGGGTCATTCTGTCCTCTCAACCATGAGGACTGCCGTGATTTAGCTAAATGCTCCCACATGACAAGCATGTCTTTATTTTATCCTAATCTACGGGTTGCAAATAAAAGCAGGTTGCTGATTGCTTTAGGTTAGACCTAAGCCATGTCAGGCATCAGATGTGTCAACCAGCAACCTGTTCAGCCTTCACAACTAATCTTTAGATTATTACACAACCGCAACGCCACTGGGTCATTCCACTCTGAGGATGACGATTGAGGCAATCAGAGACTTTACTGCAATCTTAATCACTGCATTTTCTTCAAATCAAGATAATAAATTTCCTACGGCTACTAAAGTTTAATAGCTTGTGCAGTACAAGTGGTTACAATGAGTCTGAGCAGCAAACATAGGTCAGTCAGGTCAGAAAGCTGGAAAAACATTGTGCCTGATAAGGTTCCCCATCATGAATTAAATTTCACTTAATCTCCTGAACTGAAGCTGACGGTGGAGTGATACATCCTGCAGACCCTGATGTCGCAGCAGCATGAGACAGACATGCAGTCATGCCATTCAAAATGATGTTGAAAGAATTTGAATGATTCAGGAAACCTGAGATTGGTGGAGGGGAAACAAAAAAGGTGCAAGGAAGGTGAAAGACAGAACTGAAACAAAGACAGGAACTATATTAAAGAAAGAGAAACAGCAATGGCAGGGCCAGCTAGCAGTTTGCAGCTGAAATCCACCGTCTGACAGCTGTGCACTGATCCCTCTCCTCAATATGGGCACATGTCCCCATCTGGCACTGGTTCAGACAAGAAGCCTCTGCCAATAAATGATCCGTGTGCAGGATGTGGACTCCACGACAACAGGCTGCATGTATGGGACAGGATGAGTTGCATTTGGGGATATTTGGTGGATGGGGGAGGGGGCTGGGCAAGGCCTCAGCCAACCATCAAGACGCCTTCCGCAGCACCCGACCATTCTAATTCCTTGTCTGTAATCCTATTTGTTCAGGATAATGAGCAACACGCAAAGGAAAAGAACTGGGCTGCCGGGCATTTAGGGAAAGAAACAAATCCAGGACTTCTGTTGTACCAATGCAACATGCTGAACCAACTTCATACACATAGAAAAGGGAAACCTCAACTTTTATATGGACGAGAACTTAAAATAAACATCTGGTTCTTTCTAGGCATTAGGATGAGGTAAAAACAACCTCAAATGTATCATTTACAGAAAAGAATGAGGCGAAAACACAGAAACTGTGTGTGAAATCTAAAGCCACCCCAGGATTCAGCAGCTCGTAGAAAGCATCTTTGCAGCAACTGGCTGGAGCCACAGGTTTCTGCACTGCACTCTCTCACATGTGGAGGAATTTTGGTCAACTCATCTTTCCAACGTTGCTTTGCTTCATTAAGGTTTGCAGCTTTTGTTTCTGCAACTCCTTGAAGGTCCCGTCATAGTATTTCCATCAGGGTCGAGGTCTGCACTTTGGCTGGATCATGTCAAACAGACAGGCGGCCTTACATTCAACTCTGGAACTCTGGGGGAATTTGCGGGAATTTGCGGCTGCAAGATAAAGCCCCGTTCATCATCCCTCCACCACCGGGTTTACCTGTTGGTCTGAGATGTTGGAGCTGATGAGCTGTGCTCGGTTTTTTGTGAATTCTGACCAAACATCTCCACTTTGCTCTGGTCTGCAAAGGACTTTCTTCCAGAAGGCTTATGGTTTGTTCAGATGCAACTGTCCTCATAAGTTGCCCATCCATCCATTTATCCATCCATCCATCAATCTTTTTCTGTCATGTACTTAAAAGATGCACTCTGGAATTTTGGCAGGTTTTTCTTTTCTTTCTTCTTTCTCAGCATCCATCTTGCATCCTCCCTGCTCCTCGGAGCTCTCTCTATACAGTAAAACAAAGTCCTATGTTGACTCTCGTCTTATCTCCTGCTCTGTCTGTTTTCTTCCTTTCCTCAGAAAAGTTGTGAGTCTGTGTTTCTCAGCCTTGAAGCGCTGCTTGAGAAAAACAGGTACAGGACCTGGAGAGTCCGGGATGTAGCCCTTTCCCTCGGTATTGAACAGTCTGAACTTGGGCTGAACTTTCCGGGACATCCACTCCTGGGAGAATTGGCACTTGTCTTTACTGTTTTCTTTTTCTGAATAATTGTTCCCTCTGTCGAAAGATGGACTCCAGGTAGTCCGGGTAGTTTAGAGGTGACCTCGTGGCCTTGTCCAGACTGAGTGACACAAGCTGATCAACGCTGCTGTCTTTCCTTCTTGGCATTGTGTTAACACATTCCTGAATGCTGACAACAAAACTTCTGCCTCAGTAGATGTGATCACAATGCATAGGATGCATGTTTTGAAGCTGATTAGCAGCGCCTGGCTGCATCTTTATTCCTATGCAAGCAGAAAGGGTTTTCACACACTCCGTCTGAAGCATCCTAGTTATTAACTAGAAAGTCACATATTGTAACAGGTCATGTGCTGCTGGTCATTTGAGGTTGGAGTCACCAAATTATAAGAGCAATGCTGAAGGATATTTTGTTTATGAATTGCAGAACCCACAACAGAAGTGGCTCATTAATAGGGGTGGGAATCACTGGTTTGATCACGATACCATATTAAATCGATATAGTGATATGGCGATTCGATGTTTGCCGATATCTCAAACTCAGTCACGATATGATTTCGATTCGATTTGATCTAGGATCCTCCGATTGAAATGAAACGATATAAAGCAATATAATGAGTGATTGATCACAATTATTTCCATTCATCACTAAAAGCACCTAGATCATTATTTAAACTTTCTTTATTAATGAGCTCTGGCATTAACATTTAGTTTAAAAGAAAATATTTTCAAAATAAAAATAGTGTTTGATAACTGGTTACTCTATCAATTTTTGTCCGATATTAGGATTTTGGATCGATATCATTGAATCATTGACCCTACGATCAATGTATCGATACAGATCGATGTATTGTCCCACCCCTACTCATTAACCTTTTATTATTCAGTAAGAGGCAGCTACACAGACACTAGGGTTTCTTGAGTTAAACATCATGAATACGTTCCAGTCTGACAGATACAACCACAATACAAAATGACAAAATGACATTTAAAGATCAATCCGTGTTTACTCACCACCAGCTCGGAGAAGCGTGCATGCAGCTCTTCTGCAGGCGGCATGGGGACGCTGAACTCCAGAAGCTGCAGCGGCACGCTGCTCAGGTTGATCTCGGGGGGTTCGCTGCTGCCAAAGCAGCACAGGAAGCCCAGGCCCGCTCGCGTCCTCTTCCTGGGGGGCATGATGGCCGCGCTGACAAAGGTGGCAGGGGTGCTGGTGCTGCACCAGGATGGTAGAGGAAGGGGCTAAGGGGGCAGGGAGGGGGAGTGGAGAGGAGGGCGAAGCCGCTATCTGGGGGGCATGATCTGGAATAGAAGGAAGGAAGCGGATTAGACCACCTGTCCGACCCGAGTACAGCAGAGACAGCTGAGGCCACGGTTCATTGTCATCTCTCATCATTTCATCCCTTTTTGCTCATTGTTTGGGAAAACTCCTTTCAGCAGTACACTGTACTGAAACAACTACAACGTGATGTTTCCTGCAGCTTAATATGGTTTCCCATAAATACATGAGCAACAGCCACCCGCTACACAAACAACAGAGCCACCTGCCGAGACTGTACCAAGGGAAAAGCCGTGCAAAAAAAGTACAATACATGCTGATTTACAAGCCACCCAGCGGATTTTCCTTCCATATATTTTTTTATTGCATTTAGAAATTCTGGTAACAGGAAGGCAAAGAAGTGGCCGGAGTCAGCATCATAGCCTCATTATATCCCAGGCTCTGCGACAAAGAATCCATGAGGTACGACTGCGTCTGCAGCATGTGTGTCCGTCTGACCCAGCGGTGCCCTCGCACAGCAGAAACAGAGCAAAAGTGCAGACAGATAGAAGTGAATGACACGCACTACAACATGAGCAGAGAAGTGAATGGAGCAAGACACCCTTGGAGGAAATCCTCAGCGCTGCACAAAGGATATGGGTGGTCTTCATTGTATGAATAAAACACTCACTGACTGCACTATATTTCCCCCCAATGACACACACATACACACACACACACACACACACACAGCATGCAGCCGCCGCCGCTCACGCAGCTGCCACAGTCTTCTTTCTGCAGCAATTTGTGAATGAGCATACCTCAACCATGCAATGCAAATACTTCAGACATGCATTTCCAGCAGATTTATTTGGTGGTAAAGAAATCAATCTTGAGACAAATGCACTAAAAACAGATATTTAAGAGTGTATACCCTTAAATATTACGCCCTTACTAATATTTGTAGATAAGCTAACAAGCAGCAAGAAATGGCTGGAGCTTAGCACTCGACTGTTTAATGTCGCGGTGAAAGTTTATGACTATAGTTTCCACGAGAAGCCACAATCTACAACATCTTGACTGAGCACGACTCTCCGCCATCCCTCCCTCACACTCTTGTTCGGCGTAGGAGTTCTCGCTGCGCCATCTAAAATTAGCCGCGTGCTAAATTCTTTATGAACACGCCGAGCCTTTGACGGGAGCTTGAAAGAGAGAAAAAAAAGGAGAAGAGAAAACAGCACATTTCCATTTTGCGCTGTTGTTGGTAGCTCTCCTTTTATAACTCGGTGAATCCGCCACTCCCCTCATGGGAAGAGGGAGGCCGTTTTAAATGGAAACTTTTCTTTGGTTTGTTGAGCATGGAATCATCAGAAGGCTTATTTTCTATGCCGCTGTAAATTATTCTGTATAATCACCTTTAAAATTGGAGAATCTTTCACAGTCATTGCATCAGCGTGCTGGAGGTCATTTATAGCATGTGTGGCATCTTGTGCATGTGTGCGGTACATCTGATACAACTCCAGCAGGAGTGTTATCACAGGCAGGGTGACAATCTCTTCCATCCCCCTCCATCAGGAAGGGCTGACCTGCAAAGGGCCTCCAGTAAAAATGAGCCATGAACCTCAGTCCTTTCCATCCCATACAGCTTGGTTACCACATGCAATATAGATTACATTTTTTATTAAATGGTGTCTTGAAGGGATCCAGGAAGAGTTCAGGATGACTCCCCATGACTCATCTCAGACATGGCTGCAAATAGGGATGCATTCTTGCTGTAAAAATAACTTCAATGCACATGTGAGCATTTCTTTCAGCAGTAGTTGTAAATAAAAGATGGATGTAACATCCGAGAAGCCACATTCATTTCTGAACTGCTGCTATGTCCCCCGGTTCAATTCCCCTGACTACATATCAACGTGTCCTTGGGAAAGACACTGAACCCTGTGTTTCCTCCCGATGTGCCTATCCGGGGTATAAATGTATAGAAGCACGGATTTTGTGTTAATTTAGGTGCTGCATGAATGTGTGTGAATGGGTGAATGAACATGAAGTGTCAAAGCGCTTTGAGTTGTCACATGATGACTATAAACTGCCCATTTACCATTATAATGATTGGATGGGTTTAGTAGAGATGATAACTCCATGATCACTGGTGGAAATAAATTATACTTATTTCACAAAGGAAATTCACATTTCAGTGTCTATTGAAGCTAGAGATGTTTCAGATCAATCTCCTGGTGGTCATCCATGGTACTGCATGTTAAGACACCGTCTCTTCTTCCTTCTTCTTCATCCATATGGAGTCCATGGTTTTGAGACAGGAGTGCTTCCACAACAATCATAGATTCGAACAGACTTATTCCCAGACACCAATTATTAAGAATTCTTTGTTAATCTTTTCAGAAGTCTAAATCTTCTACAGATCCATCAAGATTAGCTCACAGATGCATTACTTGGATTCATTTTAGGATTCGTTTATTTATTGTAAGATTGAATAAACACAAATCCTTATCAGTTGCTTCACTTTGCTTGGCTATCTTGGCAGACATAAAAGATGTTCCATCATTATAACCTTACAGTCCTAAAATGTTTTTTTTAAGAATGTGATGATTTTTATTGATTGCATGGACACTCCCCTCAAAGTTTCGCTGCCCGCTGCTGCCACATTTCATAGCACCCGAAAATCACGTGCATGAAGAAGCTGCTCTCTTTGCACATTTTACTGCAAACTTGACATTAAAGTCACAATAAAATATCCCACAACTATCAATAAAGAGACATTTGAAGCAGCTGAGTAAGCTCTGAACTGTTTTATCAGCAATAGCTGCACTGGAAAAACTCCAGTGATGCTCAACATAAAATATAAGGGCTTTTACATCTCTGCCTAAAGCCCACCATGCTAGTGTCCGAGTGAGTAATCCTGTGCAATCACTGGAAATGATAGCATCTCTGCCTCAAAACTGTGCAGATCAAACAAGCAGCACCTTGGCTCCTACACTTCCCCGAACCAGAAACTGAGGCACAATGCTCATGAAAAGTGACTTGATTGCTTGATAAAGCAAAATCTTTATGGAAGTGAGCAAGTAGCAGCGATGGACAGCTGGCTGAGGCTGATGGAAAAGAGGCAGCGCTGCAGGGGTTTTAAAGCCCATCAGTGTAATACACGGGATAAAGCTCCTGTCCAGTATCTGTGTCCGTTTCTGTCTTCACTGTCCCACTGAGCCCCACGTGCAGGGAGTCCTCACTCAACACAAGGCCTGCTGGCATGCTTCCAGGCAAGGCCCAAAGAAAGTAGGCCAAGGAATCCAAATATACACACATACATTAAATACACACAGGAAAAGTAGAGGCACAAAATGATTCACAGCTGACTGTAAGATTTATCATTTCTGGGGCAGAAATCATCCTAAACTGGCCATGTCAGAGGTGTGACCCAAGCCCCCCACCCCCTCATCTCTGGGCTCTTTGCTTCTGCACCCTCTTCCTCCCTCCCTGTAATCTCCCATTATTCCCCTCTTTCAGGGTGAATGGAGGGACATTTCCTAACAACAACCCCCTTCTGACACTAACATCTGTCATTTTTCCTACTGCATCTAGTCTTTCCATCCTTAATACCCCCCATTTTATTTTTGCTGCATTCCTTATTCACCCTGAAAAGTCTTTTGTTTTTTTATCCACTGCAAGAAGAGTTGTTTGTAGACTTAATGCACCAGCCATCCTCCATCCATACGTCCCTGAACTCTAAAGACCAAGGAAACAACATTTGTCCAGAAATTAATCCAGGCTAATCTAATGAAATAACTCGTCCACATTGTTGAAGTTTACACAAACAGCTGAACAACTGTAAAACTGCTAGATTTTCCTTTTCTCTGTAAGCTACACCAGGTAGAGGTGCTTATATTCTGCCTTTCCATGTGCATTCCTTTCCCAAGAATGCTTAGAAAGAAGGTCAGAGGACCTTCACCTGCACTGGACTCTCATGAATCAGGGATCCATTCATGCAAGACTCATCCTGCACAATCTTTAACTTTCTTTGTAGTTTTCTACTCTCCCATCTGTGATTCTTTTCTTTTTTTTTTTTTTACAGTTCTTTTCTTCAAAATGTTTAATGATTGATGATGTTTCTGGTTCATATACTGTAAACACACATGGTTCGGTGGACCTGGCTGGACAGTCAACAGGCTGCTTTGTTGTACATTCATATTATATGATTCCCATCAGGAGAAATGAACACTGACCAACAGAAAACAACAGCTTAGGGACACTTTAACATATATGGATTGTGACAATACTTGTTTTGGACAAGTGGATAGTTTGGACTTAACAGGAGACTCATTTACTGTGTGGTTAATGCTTTGGACCCAAACCAGATCTGTTGACTGTCCAGACCAGAATTTGTTATCATTTCCACCATAAAGGTTTACAAAGTCATATTAAGTCTTCATAACCCGATTTGTTTGCTGGTATCATCATCATCATATACAGGCAGGGATGTAATATACAAACTTTGAGATGGATATCATGAGTTTGCTCCTCACTTTTCACTCATTACTCATTTCCTGTTTCTTCCTGCAGACACATCTTTTTGTCTTTATGTTCCATTTCTGTTGAGCTCCACAGCATTGGTATAAGATCAGGAAGTAGAGCAGCAGCTTTGAGACATTCTGCCACATCTAACTTTCATCCTCACTGATCAGCATACATGCAATCATAGCCAAAACTCGCTGCAGAGGCATCGTCGTCAACCTATGCAAATGGTATTTTGGTCAGATCAGGCTGTGTTTAAAAATAAGACTTTTATCAGAGTAGAGCATCAACCTTGCAGGGGTATGAAAGCGACAACAGTCAGATTCAGTTCATCATCTGACAACAGGAACAGAAATGGGAATGATTGAGAGCTGCTTTGTTAGGGAATAGTTTGTATTAACATACTTAATATGCGAGCTGAGAGGGGACAGAACAAAGATGTTATAAAGCAGGTTATCTATTGCACTATTGCATAATTCTGCCATAACTCAGTTATTTGGTTATTTGCATAAAACTATGCCTGTATGACTAGATCTTATTAACATATTATAATTGTTTAATTAAGAATTGGAATGAATTTTCCAAGGAAAACCAGTGAAAAACTGGGAGGGTAGGATGAGTTAGCACAGAATAGCATGCAAATGCAACCCATGTCAGCAGAAAGTGTGAAGAGACACACACATGCACACTTGTGTTAAAATTCAGACACACACGCAGGAGTTTTCAGATGTATGCACACACACGCTTACAGCGTTTTATCCTAAAACGGCAAAAAGAGTGAAGCAGAGACACGGCTGCTTCTGGTTTGTGTTGGGAAAGGGACGAGTGAGGAAGACAGGGATGAAGGGAGATACTGCTGCCACTTCTCATTCAGACCACTACCTCATCGTCTTATCCCCTGCGTCAGGAAGTAGGTCAGTGGAGGAGGAGGAAGAGGAGGAGGAGTGAGGAGAGGATGAGCTGCTCCTGCTGCTGGTCTACCACTGTGTGAATGTGCAGACACGAGACAGAAGAAGAGGTCTATACCCGTCAAACATCTGCGCCTGCAAGATTTAAATTCTGCCAACATCTGTCACACAACACCATGCTCGCGAACTCAGAAATAAAGCCACTGCTTTCCAATCTCCCACTTCCATTTTTTATTAAAAAAAGCTGCGGAACTACTTGCCATACAATCATCCTCCCTCCTACCCAATTCTCGTCCAAACACTGACAACACACACACAAACACACACACACAGATGACTGAATTCTAATCCAACCTCCCTCTCTTTTCCCACATGAAGCCAGGCAGTTGCGGAGATGTGAAGAATGGGAGGAAAAAACAAGCAGCAACAATAAAACTGTTAACAAGCAGAGCGACCCAAAAAGAAAAAGAAAAAAAGATTTTGAAGAGGCACTGAATAAAAGATCAAGTTTTCAAGAGTTTTGCCCGTGGCTCACACTTTCTGCACACGCATTTTTTCTGGGTTCCACAAATGAGGAGCATTCCTGCAGGGTTCTGGGCCATGGAGGAAGACGGAGAGGAGGAGTAGGAGAGATGGCAGACATGGGTGGGTAGTGCCATGCACTCAGGAAAATGCAATGCAGATTAAAGAAGCTGTCTTTGTTTTGGCAGATGTGCACGTCATTGGTGGGATTTAATAGATGTTTGGAGTTTGGTCTTCATTGATGTGGTATCCTCAGCAGTTTGATTTAAAGCTGCTCTAAAGCAGCATTGGAAATTACATTTATCGCCTAGTGGGAGGCAGAAAACACGGCTCAGTGTGCTTCATCCTTTCAAAGAGAATGATTCAGGATGGGAAAGAAAGGCTGAAGACATTTCTGACTTTGCAACCACAAAAAACAGTAAAACATGATCTACAGTTTTACCAAAGTTATCTGGAAAGGCCTTCATGGAGGCTACGTCCACACCAGGAATTTTCTACATGTCTCCACATTCTGCTTATTTGTAGAGGTTCAGTCCTGCTTTTTAAAAATGCCATGTCCCCCTTGATGTGGAAAAGAACTACCCACGTTCATTCATTTGAGCCGAAGTACCTCGTGTTCTGAACATGTTGGAGCCATGCCGCTTTCTGCTGATGTTGCCCCCAACTTGCCCTCTCCAACATCCCCTGCCCTTCCTTTCCACAGTCTCCTGTCTGACCGGTGACTAATGGGCCGACCCTTCTATTCTTTTTCCTCCCACTCCAAAACCACCGGCTGCGAGCCAAATCACCTGGGACACTGAGGATTCATTCTCCCATGGACCTCAGCAGATCTGTGGCCCACCCATGGTCCTGCTTCTGCCTCAGGGACACGCATCATAAATCTTACCCTGTTAGAGTCACGGGCCAAACTATATAACTAATCACCATATTAGAGTAACACGTGTAAGCATCCCCACTACAACACAACACAGACGCACAAAGCAAACGCATACATTAGCTCTTGCTCTCTCTAACAACAAAGATTAAAGCCGTCTTATTTATGCATTGCTTCCTTAATTACAAGGACTTTAGCAGCATGTGTGGCCAGACTTATGGAAAGCTATAACAATATGAGACTGATCTGAAACAAGTGGCATGACTAATGACAAGATACACCCATCAGCTAAATAATGTAAACATATATACGACAGAAACTCAGCCATTAGTCTTCAACACATGCCATGACGTGCATTCCTAGGAAATGATCTCACCCATCTATTCCAGTGAAAGTCTCGACGGTAGGATGCCTGGACTGACAAATGACCCGAGCTGACAGTTGAGGAACTGCCTTTATTTCACGCTGCATTCGCACGAGCTGCATTCTTGCACTCGTTCTGAAAGCACGCATTCTGCCAGGGATTTCATGTTGCATAGCCACCGCTTTCACCACAGTGACAAAAGACCAGATGATTTGGTTTGAACAGTTAAACTGGGGCCTAGCAGGGTAGGTGACTGGCATTACGGTCTATGTGCATCTGATCCTCAAGTAGGGATTTTACGATATTTTTTTTTCATGATTAATCATGGTAGAATCATGGTAGAATCTACAATTAATAATCATAAAGCTTCCTAAATATCGTCATTTAATAAAGTAAATATAGTTTGATTGTCATCACTGAAATCCTACAGCTCAAATTTATTTTTATCTTTCCATATTCATTCATTAATACTACAGCTTTTTTTTTTTAAATTGTTACCAGAGCAGAGGGGATTCTTACTCACTTCCAATGGGAATTTGAATGGTACTTTTATTGATTTTGTTGCCATATTCTGATTTCTTGATATCAAGACACAAATAAAACTTAACAGAAAATGAGTTTTCATATGATTTTATACATTTTCAGTGTTGTGAAGTTAAAACATAATAATTGTGATCATCGTAAAATCATAATTATTTCTCAAACAATAATCGTACCTAGAAAATTTATAATCATGACATCCCTATCCTCAAGAGGACAGTCTCTTAGCATTTAGGGTTTTGGTCTGGTTGAGAAACAAAATTAACATAACACAAATTCCTTAGGATATCTTCTGTTTGCTTTTATGAAACCACATTCATCAGCGTTTTGCTGAGGCTTCATCCACACATGCTCTCCAAGGATTTGGAGGTCACTGATAAGGATTGCCTGCTCTCTGATGCCTACGTGCATCTTCCAGGAAAAGAGTGGAGAATCGGGAGATCAGAAGCACGCCCTGCTCTTGACGCCCTACTGTTTTGATTAATTCTTTTGCTTATGTTCTCCCTCAATCACTTCCTTTCAGCCCTGCAATCAGTCAAAGGAAGCTGCAAGGGTGAGACAGCTGAGGGCCCGTTCTGCTTTCAGGCATCGTCACCGAGACAGAGTCTGAAACAAGACTGTCTGGGTCAATGGCTAACTATGCACCAGGAAATCTCATACAGGAGTGATACCTCTGAAACAACATGACATTGACCTTGAAGCACAGAATTTCAAAAGCAGCTCATGTTTTCTCACCATGTAGCCCATCCAACAACATTTAACAACAGCAGCTTAATGTCTAAGAGGTGAGAGTTGAGTCAAAGCCAAAAGGCTATCAGAGTCTCGAGCTGGCTTCATGCACAATACAAGGACAAAAAGCCAAAGTCCCTCCTCCTAAATTACCAACAACCACAATTATTATTAATTACTTTAATAGCTGGTGGATAATAGTGTTGCTTAAATATTTCCAGACAGGCTCCAAGGCAAATGCAATCACATTCGAAAAGAGGGAAATTTTTCATTTTCACTTGTTTACCAACAGCTGTCAGACAGTCAGTGCAAGGATAATTCCACATACTTCCTTTGCGTTTGCACAGTGTTCACAAATCATATGGAAGAAAAACAATGGCAGGATCTGTCAAAGAGGGGCGGGACATCTGGCATAAAGCTCGCAATCAAAACTCAGAGTAGCAAACATGTTTGTTTGGATGCACAGCCCATCATTTCAACACAAGGTCACAGCGAGATTTGTACTTCCTTTGTGCTCATCCTCAAAGCTAGGGATAGAGTAAAAGTCTGCAGAAGTTCAACCAATGCAAAGAGGTCTGGTTGCTAAAAGCTAGCATCCCACTCTGTGCTGAACACTGAGTGGCTGAAGTCCTAGAGGAAACAGTGAAAAAAACTAATATAGACAGATAAAAACCAGGGACAGTTGCTGCACTTGACCACAGAGTAAGAAGACTCTATAACAATTTCATATTGCTTCACTTTTGCAGGCTCACATATATTGGGCGAGTGCTAGTCAAACAAATTATAATAGCTAGACAAGAAAGATGCAATAGGTTGTCATTTCCCAAATTTAGATGCAAGTTCATGCACTAGATACCTTGAAAAAGTTGAGCTGTGATTTCAAAGAGCATGGTATGTTACCAAAAGAACAATTTAAGCTCTGATTTAGAGGTATACCCATCATTTCTTAAGCCATTTGTTGCTTCAATCAAACTTCTACAGGGCGAAGAATATGAAAACAATGAAAGTCTTGAAAATCTAGAATTCCTTGGTGTGTGGGGGGTGAAAGTAGTTGTGATTAAACCCCTTCATAGAAAATCCTGCATTGTTTCTCTTCCTGAAAGTACATTTTTTGTGTTTTTATTGCAACTTGCATTTAGTACGAGCAAGCTGCAATGGCTCCATTACTTCATCATGGTCTAGATTCTTCGCAGGAGCCAAGACTATCTTGTATCATCTGACAGATTGCTAAGACATCTGGGTGAATGAAGCAAAAAAATAATAATAAATTGCTCAACTCCCATGTTGTTGGCTCCATTTTTACAAGTCATCCTCTTGGTGAGTAAAACAAGAAAGCAGATACAACTTTGTTCACTCTGCAAACTTTAATTTAGCCATAACATTGCAAAAAATACAGAATATGCTGAAGAAATGCGATTTAAAAACGTTCAAACCAAGTGTTCGTTTCAAAGATGCTTTAACACAGCTCTTTTTGATCCCAACAAAAAATTTGCAAGCCACTTTTCTTGACGTCCTTTCTTAAAATCCTTGGTTTGCTTTCTTCATTCCATAGTTTCACAACAGACCCTGGAGTAGCCGTGTTCAGTTTCGCAGTTTAACCGTCCTGTTGTCCTCATTTTCTGTTTACACCCCGTGTCCTCTGGGTCAAAATGACCAGTCTTCACTAAACCCCCAATATAAGCAGCTAATTGAATTTTAAACACCAAATTTCATCTTGCTTGAAGAAACAACTTGTCATTCACAACAAAATGTGGGAATACCTGAGATTTCTCTCTTCATTTGTATATAGCTTAAGAAAAAAAATAAAATGCAAAATGACGTTTTGTTCTGCATGCCTGCCGTGTTGGTCATATGCTGCTGAGGACAATGTTATTTTGCCATTGTTTTGAAAGGAAAGTCTCTTTCAGCTTCAGGGTTTTCTTCTTCTTCTGAAGATGATTCATCATGCTCTGGGTTGTATTCCTCCCCCTCTTCTTCTTCTGATACATCCTCCACCTCCTCTTCTGAATCAAAGTTGTTTTACTGGACATCTGAAAAAAATCAGCTCTAGAGCCTCTTTAGCGTTACAAGGCACATTCATGGCTTCAGCAAAGAGAGAATTGGGGGTCCTATCATCTACATCACCTTTATAACCTCTGGAAATCCACAGAAAAAGAGCTCTGCAGTCTGAGAATGCCACCGATCTTGTGTTGTTTATGTCTGCTAATGTCTTGTTCACGTTCCAAGCTAAAGTGGGAGCATAAATCATGAAGGTAGGTATTGTTTCACATGATGGATGTATAATAGTAGTAAAAAAAAACTTCAAATTCTGGTTGATTTGTCTTTAAGTCGTCAGAACTGTTGTTTTCTTGGGGACATTTTTATCACCTTCTTGTTTGGTCATGTCTTAAAACAAGACCCTGACCAATATCGAATTTTTGGGGCCAATACTGATATTGGGGGCTTTAAAAAGCTGATATCGTATACATCGACCGATATCTGGTATATTGGCCAATTATGAAATAAGAACTGGCAAATACACAGGATACTGTACATATGTACTTGTCCACAAATACCCATAAAATGTTTCAAGACTGAGAACAAAGCACTATAGATTCAAAATAAGGAACTACAACAACGATTTTAACAATGTCGACATAAGGACTGTAAATTAGGGAACCACTGACATGCCATTGGATGTGTTGCTTTTTTATCTGAGTTACTCAACAGATAATTAAAGCAAAGGACCATTGTTTTTATGCTAAAAATTAAATTGTGGTTGTGAATTTATTAAATCTGTCATACATGTGTCTTTTAAAGTTTAAATGTAACTGTAGTGGGTTGAATATGCATTTAACAAAAAGTTTGTTTGAGTTAAATCAACATTACAAATGTATGCTTGATTTTTAAAATGACATGTTTTAATCTATTAAAACAAACAGGAAAAAGTAAATGGTAAATGGTAAATGGACTGTACTTGTATAGCGCTTTTCTAGTCACAGACCACTCAAAGCGCTTTACATGACATATCTCATTCACCCATTCATACCCATTCACACAGCACCTA